>JAJOOS010002938.1:0-31460 GCA_029582725.1 Solanum chiquidenum | reverse complement strand
GTATGAATTGTAACATAAACAATCTTAATTATTCCAGACGATGCCTATAAACTTTTGAAATGTCAAATTTATATGATCTATTAAAACACATTTTTTTACCCTCATTATAAATATTTGTTAATTTCAACATTGTACAAATTTCTTAGAATGATCAAAAGTGAAAACAAAACTAAAATTGTTTCACTTTGATTTTGGAATAATAATTTTGCATTATATTGGTAGAATCTATTCTGACATTTGATAACTTGAGTAACTTCAATTGGAGGAATAAATACAACAGCTAAGTCTTTATAAATTTAGCTATTTTATAGGTATATTTTGAACCTGAGACCTATGACTAAGGGACGAACAATCACATTCATTGCACTATATTCTTCGATGGTTTAATTTTCATGTATGTTGGTACAATATAGCAGCTCTATATTGTGTCTTGTTGTAACAAAAAGAATGTACCCAAAAATAAAATAATTTCCCCACCTAAACGACTAGTTTCTAGGATGCTGTGGGTGGTCCCAATGAAAGGGAAAACCTTCAAAGCAAAGTTGAGAGGAAAAAGAATATGGGATTAACATGAGTTGTGGTGTAGTGGTGAAACTGTTTCACTCTTAATTAGAGGTCTTGGTTCAAGTTCTGGGTATGTAGAAAATTTTGTTGGGAGTGTCACTCCTAAATGAGTCATACAATATGCGATCCAAGGACTCAAATATGAGCTCCAAACATCGGGCGAAAAAAAGAAGAAACGAATATAGGGAGGCTGAAATAGTCCAATTGTTGCTACAATTTAGGTATGTATGGATGTGTCAACCTCATTTTCAAATTTACTTTCAAACACCTTTGGACAAAAGTGACTGTGGAACCTTTGGACTATACATCCTACACTATTTGGGTGACCTGCTTCGAAGGATGGATCTAAAATTTTCACAAAAGATGATTGAAAAATAAAAAAACATAATATTTGAATTTAAATTGGGACTGTCAATATAAATTTTGAACGCCTCAATCATGAATCAACCTCTAATTTTATATTTAAGAGATTCATTTTTTTTATATATACATAAAAAGTTATAAAATACTTTATATATATATATATATACTATAATTTTTTGAAGAGGGAGTTTAACCTAAACTCTCTTGCAACACCCTAGATCCAGCTTTGCCTGCTTTCACAATATCTTGATTAATCATTATTAAGGGCTTGTTTGATTTCCACGACAAGAGATTATAAATATAGAATTTTGTGATTTTATAAGGAAATATAGAGGGTAGAGTGTCAATTGCTAAAGGATATAAAATAGGAAAAATTACGTAATTAAGTAAACATATACTAGTTAGGTTTTACTAATCCACATTACACGCATAATCACTACTCTCTACTGATCACATCTTATTTCTGATTGTAATTTTTTTATGATAGCTCTATACAACACGAAAATTAAGAATATTTATCAGAAGACCAATCATATAACTGATGTATGAACAAAATTTGACAAAAACTTAAAGCCTTTAAACAAACGTTAAACTTAAATATCGCTACAATAAAAATGACTCAAAGAAATTGAAGGGTGCGGGTGTGGTGGGGGTGGGGGTGGGGGTTGGGTGGTTGGAGAAGGGAGTATGTATTGACATTGTAACATCATTGTTTGATTTTCTATTGACAAAAAAGTAGGGGATGATAGAGAAGACCTTGAAGGTTCCAACCTTCACATGATAAATAAGACAAGATAAATGACAATTTTGGATAGGAAATTTAGTATGCATCTCTCTTGTCTTCATATTCTTATCATCTTTTGGACCATATAGTATTACTATACTACTCTAACTAACCATAACTTAATAGTAGCAATCAAAATTGGTGTACTATATAACAAGCTTAATATGAAATTGTGAATTATCAGATCGTGTTATTTTCATCATCACATAGTTGTGTCATAACTCATAACTAGTTTAAGGATCCACAACTAAATAAAAGTCATGCAGACATTATATATATGTAAGATAAAAAGTGGAATAACTAATATATGAATGATATTAATTTATATATATATAACTAATACCTTTATAAAATAATAGTATATAGATTTCCTCATAACTAAAAAGAGATTTAAATAAATAAATCAACTCACATAAATACTACTCTCTCCGTCTTATATGATTTGACATTTTTTTTATATTCCGCCTCAAAAGTATATTTTCTTACTATAATTGAAAATAATTTAATTTTAAAATTTTCTTTTTATCTATAATTAAATAATTTATAATTATATAAATATACATAAAAAATATTTTAAATCATAATTTTTCTATCCTATTATATCAAATTAAATAGTGTCAAATAAAATGAAACTGAAGAGTATAATTAAGAAAAGAATTTGAAAGATAAAAAATTTGAAGAGGGATGGAACACGAGAGAAGTGGCACCCATTTTGTTTTATTAAAATTAGAATGGATGCAGTAAGTCAATAAGATGCTGTTTGTAGGGAAAAGGACAATATGCGAGCCACGTTGGAAGTAGTAAAAAGCACATAGAAAACCAACTTGAAAGAAGAAAAAAAATACTACCTCCGTCTACTATTGTTTGTTAGGTATACTGAAAATAGTTGTCCAAAATTAATTGTTAATTTAAACGATCAAGAAATAATTAATCATTTTTTTCCAATTCTGCCCTTAATGTGAACAAATTGCTTTTAAAGTTACAAGATTATTTTAATGTGAAAAAAATTACTTTTACGATTTTCAAAAAATACAAACCATTTTAATAATGATTAATAGTAGGGCTATATTAATCAAATTGTACTTTATATTAAATTTTTCTTAAAAATTGTGCATAATTTTATCCTGACAAACAATAATGGACGGAGGAAATAGTGAGAATAACAAGGTCCAATATTGGGACCCATACTTTGAAATCTGTGAGTAATACCCCAGTTTCCCTTCTAAGTAAATGAAGACTCCTATTTTGTTTAATTATTCATATTGAATATAATTTCACAAGTAAATTTCAAAGAAAATAATGTGTATGAATTTCTACGTGCATACAAGTGAAATGTATGAATAATATTCTTTTTGTTTTTCTATTTGATATTTGATATTTATTAATAATGAAGAAGTAATTACCGATCTATCACAGTCCTGATCGGTAACAAGAACAATACTTGTGTTCCTCTAGTCTAGTGGAGTCGTAGTAAATCACAACCTCTTCTCTCTCTCTCTTTCTTTCTTTCTTTGTCAGAGAGTTGAAGAAAATTGTTGATTACTCACTTTTATTAATACTATACTATTACTTCACTACTGATGATTCTCTGTTTCTCTCTCTCTAATGGAGTAGTAGCAATAAAATGCAAAAGTGGATAGAAAAAATAAAGATTGCAGCTTTTGTATTTTTCTTTTGAGCATGTAAAAGATTTCTCTAGCTAACCAAAGTCCTCTCTTTCACACCTCCCAAGCTCCCCTATGGAGATTGGAGAATCTAGGGTTTGACACCACAAAGGTCTCTTCTTTGTTTTCTTTCTTTGCTCAATGCTATAGCTCTGCTTCCTGCCCTGTTTTCTGTTTGATTGATTAATCACCTTCAGGTTATATCTTGTTTTTTCTGGTTGATTTTACCTTTCTTGAGTTGAAATTTTCAAGACCCCTTTTGTTTCTTTGTGTTGTATCAATTGGTTGGTATCTCTTCACTCTTTTCTGTTTCTTGTATCATCTTTTTGTTTTACTTGGTGAGATATGGATGAGATTGAGGAAGCTAACAGGGTTGCAGTTGATAGTTGTCATAGAGTTATTAGTATGTTATCTCAACCTCATGATGAGAAACAGTTTGGAAATTTAGTAAGAGAGACTGGAGAGGCTGTTCACAAGTTCAAGAAAGTGGTGACTCTCTTAAATTCAAATTTGGGTCATGCAAGAGTAAGAAAAGCCAAGAAAATTTTAACCCCTTTCCCTCATAGCCTCTTGTTAGAGAACTCAAGTTGTAAAATTGTTGATGATCAGCCTAAACCATTACAGTTGCTTCCTATCACCTATCCTGAAAATATTAGACTAGAAATTGGTTCTAATGTGAATAGGATTCACCCTTCATTGGAGTTAAACTCACACAGTAAAAACCCTCTTCAGTTAGCCCAACAAACACCTTTGTCAAGCTATCACTTTGCTCAACAGCAGCAGCAGTTACAACAGCAACAACAGAGGCGGTACCAGCTTCAGCAGCAACAAATGAAGCAGCAGGCGGATATGATGTATCGGCGTAGCAATAGTGGGATTAGTTTAAATTTTGATAGCTCTACATGTACTCCAACTATGTCATCTACGAGGTCGTTTATCTCCTCGTTGAGTATTGATGGAAGTGTTGCTAACTTGGATGGTAATGCCTTCCATTTTATTGGGGCTTCACGCTCTGCGGATCAGAGCTCATTTCAACACAAGAAAAGGTGCTCCGGAAAGGGAGAGGAGGGAAGTGTGAAATGTGGAAGCAGTGGCAGATGTCACTGCTCGAAGAAGAGGTTTGTTATTTAATTTAGGCATCATATAGTTCCTTATGTTTTATATGTACTTAAAAAGACTTGCTGGATTATCTTTAACAGGAAACACAGGGTAAAGAGGTCAATCAAGGTTCCTGCTATAAGTAACAAACTAGCTGATATTCCTCCGGATGAGTATTCTTGGAGAAAATATGGACAGAAACCGATCAAAGGTTCTCCGCACCCTAGGTATTATTCTGGCTTTTCCCCGTATAATGCAGTGGTATTAACACTATTGTCTGCAAATTTGAACAGAATTACTAAAGGTTTTGCTGTGATTGCTTCTTAGTGTATTACGCGTCTTGTTGTTTATGATGTTTGTTTCTGTTGCTGTTTTCTGTCTCATAGATATATCTTTCACACGCCAACGTGCTCATGCTTTCCCCTTTGTTTTGCTTGAATGTGTCTTGTTTATCTTCCTTGGCTGGTGGAGATTGCAAGTCCCTGGATATTTAACAGATTGGATAATTTATTTATCAGGATTAACTGAATCGGCTTTGTTAACAAAATTGCTAAACTAGAGAATGTGAACTGGCTGCTTTTTGTAGTCTTACCTTTCCGTCTAGGATTCTTTGTTCGCTGATAGCTCCCCGAGGTGTGCAATTTCTATGATTCAAGCAAACAATAGTTCCAGCTAAAGCTTTTCTTGGCTTGTGCACAGGGGATACTATAAGTGTAGCAGCATGAGAGGCTGTCCTGCCAGGAAGCACGTCGAGAGATGCTTGGAAGAACCTTCGATGCTTATTGTCACTTACGAAGGAGAACATAACCATCCTAGATTGCCATCTCAATCGGCAAATGCATGAGATCTTTAGAGAAATGCTAGCAAAGATCACCACAAGCCTCGAGAAATTTCTCATACTCTATTTTTGACCGGCTTCAATTGTTCCTGTACATATTTTGCTTTGAAGTGCAATGCAAATGGGGACAAATACTAGTTCAAAATTGGGAGGGTCTATTAGGTATATGGAAAGGCAAATGTAAAGCCAGGTTCAATTAGAATGATGCAGTGAGACTTGAGGTTTCCTAATTGTAAGATTATCCTCATAAAGTATGACTTCTTTTTTGAAAAAAGTTAGGATTTTTGCAAATTATCATTTGTGCTTAACTTGGATGCTGATCTTTGGTTGGACGATAGATTTGTTTGACCCTACTAATAAGGTAAAAGTTCACATATTCAATCAACTGAGCTAAACGTCTGCTCCTACTGCCCGTAAAACGGAGGAGCATGATGCAATGATGGTCAGGAAAAGAATAAGAATATAATAGCTGTTTGTAGAGGAATTTTAACGCTACCTCCTATAGAATCAATGCTCTATTAAGAAACTTATGTCTTGGGCATAGGGAACTAGCTATTGCAGGTTAGTATGTCAATATCAGGAGTGACCATCAGGGGTTTGTCCCTTTGATATATATTATACTTAATAAATGACACATGGTGACTGATGGTTTGCTCTTTTGCCTTAGTTGGGAATAGGAATGATGTGCATTATCTAAGCAACTTTGTTTTGTGCCTTTCAATTCTTCTATAATTAAGATCAACTACTTGGATTCAAGTTTAAGTTTAGTGTAGGTGTTGGAAATATCTATTCCATTCATAAGGAGTGTTAATTAGCTTGATAGTCCATTAGTTTATTCTCTTTAATAACTCTAATCCTATTGTATAAATACACCATTATGGGTGTAGTAAAAATATACAGGGTTAGTGAAACGTTGTGCATTTCTCAAGGATATATTTAGGCTGTGAATAAAGGAAATTATTTGCGTCCGCAGTCCTGGTTGCTGCAGATTCGTTTTCACTATGGAGAAACCCGTAAGTCTTCTGATTGCTACAAATCCGTTTTCACTATGGAGAAATTCGTAAGTCTCCTTACTAGTATTTACCTATTCAAAATACTAAAGTGATATAACAAATCTACATTAACCGGTACATATCTGGATAAATAAAAAGGGTTAAGAGTTAGTTTTTTTTAATCCCTCCCTAGGACCTCTTAACTATTTTTGCTACCTTAATAACTCACACTCATGAGTCACGAGCTTAAGATTCGAAAGTGAGAGAGTACTCATCATTCGAGAAATTCTCTCTCGTCAACGTTAGGCCCACAATTGGATACGTTGTGTTTCCTGTGAAAGGGCATGTCGTACGTCATGTCTCATTGTAGTGGAATATGGCAAGCAAAGCACTAGCTAAGAAAAGAGTGCAAGTTAGTGCTTCACAAACTTTTTTTTTTCCACTCGATGTTCGATATCTATATTAAAATCTAACTAAATTTCGATTTTGAAAAATTTCATATTGAAGAGATAAAACACTCTCTAACGAAAGTGACTTCGTATCACCTAAACTTGAACCCTAAACCTCTAGTTAAGGATGAAGCAAATGCTTCACTAACTTGCTTCTCTTTATCTTGTTTCAAATTGTTATGCTTGTGCACTGATTTGAAAGCTGAATTGGCCATTTGCTATCTTTATCTTAAAATTGAGTCGATAAGACACTATGGCTCCTGCTTTTATTTCCCATTGTTATTATGGAGTCCGTACAGTATGTCAGCCTTTCAACATGTATTTTTTTTTCATCTTCAAAGGATATCATGCATTTATATTGAAGTTCGATTAATTTAAATTTATATTATATAACATAATTTTTTTCATATTTAAAATTCATAGTTGATATCTGTAATTCAGAGTGGATTATCCATGCTACCACAATTCTTCTTGGTCTTTCGACGTGTATGTTGCTTCCTTTGGTTGGTTAAAGGATTACACTACAAAAAAAACCCAAATTGCCAATAGATTTTACTAACAACTTAAGTTGTTTAGTATTCTACTAACAAATTACCAACATATTTCTAACTGAACTATATTTTAAAATTTAACAACGAAATTCTAACATATTACCAACCAAATCTTACCAACTAAGTATTTTAATTGGTAAATGCGGTCGGAAAAAAAGGCGCAAAATTTAGCAACATTCTATCAATGGATTATCAACTGAAATATTACTAACGCACACCTTTTGTTGGTAATATTACCAACGAAGTATATATCGGTTGGTAAATATGACAAAAAAATTATTTATATAATTTATTAACATATTACCAATGAATTACTAACCAAACATTTACCAACGGCAAAATTGTGTTGCTAAATTTACCAACCAAATATAAATATGTTGGTAAATTATTAACGAAATGTAATTTGTTGGTAAACTTGCCAACCAATATCCAATTAGTTGGAAATTTTGCCGACGAATAAAGATTGTAGTTAGTAAATTACTAACATCATTAAAATAGTTGGTAATATACCAACCGATCATTAATCCATTGGTAAAATTTACCAACATATTAATTATTTTGATCTAATAGGAAGGTTGGTTCAAGTTTTGAGGCTTCCTTTTTTTGTTTGTGCCGTTAGGTGTTTTAAATCTTATGTTTTGGTCAAAATTTGACTTTGGTCAATATTTTTGTGAACGTGCTCAAATGAGAATTCCGTCAGTGTAATTAAATCCAAAGGTCATTTTTTATCTAATAGGATGGTTGGTTCGGATTTTGAGGCTTTCATTTTTAGTGTGTGCAGTTAGGTGTTTGAACTTATAAATTTTGGCCAAAATTTAACTTCGGTCAATATGTTTGATAAACTTGCTCAGATGAGAATTTCATCAGTGCAGTTAGATGCGGAAGGTCATTTTTGATGTAATAAAATAGAGGGTTCGGGTTTTGAGGCTTCCGTTTTTAGTTTGTGCCGTTAGGCATTTTAACTTTTAACTTTTGGCTAAAATTTCACTTTAGTCAATATTTTTGGTAATCATGCTCGAATTGAAATTTTGTCATCGCGTTTAGCCATATAAGTTCAGTTTTGATCTCATAGGATGGTTGGTTCGGGTTTTGAGACTTTTATTTTCAGTTTGTGTCGTTAAGCGTTTTGACTTTTAACTTTTGGCTAAAATTTGAATTAGGTCAATTTTTTTTGGGAAACATGCTCAAATTTGAATTTCGTCAGCGCGGTTAGCTCTGGAAGGTCATTTTTCGTCTTATAGGATAGTTGGTTTGGATTTTGAGGTTTTCATATTCAGTTTGTACCGTTAGGCGCTTTAACTTTTAACTTTTGGCCAAAGTTTGACTTTGCTTAACATTTTTTGTAAACGTGCTCTGATAAGAATTCCGTCAGCGCGATTAGCTTCGGAAGGTCATTTTTATATCTAATAGGATGGTTGGTTCAAGTTTTAGTCGGGACTTCCCGGTGTGAATTCAGATTTAGTCGGGTTTCAATGGGGGTACCGGACACCGGATGAGACAAAAAAAAAAAGTATTTAAAATTTATTGGTAAATTACCAACATAAATTTTCTGTTACTATCAGACATTTGTTACTATAATTACCAACGTATTACCAATGGAATCGAAAAATGAAGAAAAAAATTTACTAACTCCTTTTAAATTCGTTAGTAAAGGTACTAACGATATACTAACCAAAAAATAGTTGGTGAATTTACCAACGAAAATTTCAGGGTCATGTTTCAAAATTTTGTAACAACATCTTTGGGTGTTTACCAACTGATTTTTGGTTGGTAAGTTTACCAACAAATTAAAATCGGTTGGTAATATTTACCGACGAGCCTTTTAGCAACGGATTAATATAAGTTGGCATTTGGTTGTTAACTCAATTTGCCAACCAATTTGATCAATTTACCAACGAATTTTTTTGTTGGTAATTGGGGTTCCTTTTGTAGTGTTAGACTTCGGTCGTTGCATTAAAAAAATTAAAGCTCGTTTGATAGAAAGTATTAGAAAATCTAATACATATATTATGTATGAGATTTTTTTTCTATTTGATATGATTTTGAGACTATGTATAATTATACTAGTAATGTATGAGCTATTATTATAAGGACACATGGGTAAAGATAGAACTATTCTTAATACACCAAATTAAAAAGTGGATAAGAAATAGTTTTAGCATAATTAATCATAACATTACTAATATATCATATTTAATTCTATTCGTACACACTTTCACGGAGGATAGTTAAGCTTGCGTTTGGACATGCGATATGAATCATGATTTCAATTCAGCGTTTGGAATCAAAATCATGATTACAAATCAAGATCACAAACCGCATTGTCCAAACATTGTAAAATCGTGACTTCATATCAGATGTCCACACACAAACTTAATTATCAAAATCCCCCTATTCAATTTTTTTTGAATTTTATTTAAAAATAAGCATTGGTTATAAAAGTTTCAAATACCACTTGACTTTGTTTTCACTTTCACTTTTTCTTTTTATCTCTCTTCAATTTTCTTCTAAATATTTTTATATTTATAACATAACCTTAATAAAATCATATTTCATATTTTATTAAAACATATATATTCAAATTCTAAATATTTATTATCAAAAGTATGACCAATTATAACTCCAACTCTAACTTTAAATTTTTTAAATAAAGTTATTTTTTTTATAAAATTTTCACTTCCAAACTCCCTGTACAAGCTGAATTATGAATTGATGGATATGGGAGAAATTCCCACTAGGTTAGAGTGATTTTATCGGATTTGGTCCCCTCCAATATATGGTCTGTCCAGTTCCTCAAGTACAACTCTATAATTTTGACACCTGCCCTTTTAATGATCAAATATGTTAGATTTATTTAATTAACCATGGATAAGCACACAGAGCATCATTCAATTTCTGTGACCAATCCATCCATTTGCATTCATTGGTTTAGATAAAATTCTTTTGATCTCCCTATTGAATACCTTAACTCCATTTGTTTGCGGATGATAGGGCGTGACAACTTTGTGTTTGACTTCATATTTACTCAACAATGTCTCAAACATCCGATTACAGAAATGGGAACCTCTATTAGTAATGATAGCTTGGGGTGTTCCGAATTTTGTGAGAATGCATTTCTTGAGGAATTAGATTACACCCCTCCCTTCATTCTAGGAAAGGACACCGTCTCTACCCACTTAGACATAGTCAACAACCATCAAAATGTATTTGTTACCATACAAGCTCACAAATGAACCTATCAAATCAATGCCCCACACGTCAAACAATTCCACCTGAAGTATGAGAGTAAGAGGTAATGCATAACATCGGGGCACACCCCATGTCTTTGACATTGCATACAAGTTTTGACAAGGAAATTGACATCTTGTTACAACGATGACCAATGAAAACCACTTTGAAGAACTTTTTAAGCCTTTCACATCCCACTATGGATTCCACTCACGGGAGACACATGACAAGCCTAAAAAATGGAACTAGAACACATCTCTAGATCATATATGATGTCACCCCTCGAGACTACCTCCTAGACGCGACACAATGCTTAGAGTCACGAGTGGCCTCAAGCTAACCTCATGACATGACACTATGATTAGCAAAATCAACAAAAAACTGAAATACATAAGCGGAAGCTAAAACTGAAATATCTGGATGAACCCATAATACTGAGATAGACATTATCCGAAAGATAACATAACACTGCAGAATCTAGCTGTCTGTCTGAAAGTCCTCTACTAACCTGAGTTTCTAGGACAAACCCCTAGCTAACTCCAAATATCTGAAACTAGAATATAACTATACCGAAGGAAACATAGAGGGCCGTCCTCGAATAGATGAGGACTCACCAAGATAATGCAAGCTGACTGAATCTGTACTAACAACAAGCCTGATGATGAACGTCAAAACCTATATTATGAAACAATATAGGTAGAAAGTATGCGGTCAATACTTTGAATGTACTGAGTATGGAAAAAATGCATAAGTAACATAATATTTGAACATGCTAAATCTATAAATCATGGTGTTCAATGACCAAGCATAATAACATGAAACTGAGATATACTGATTTGAAATACATATATACAAGGTCATGTAATATCTAAAAGTCTGACTGTGAGAGATACTAAAATCGACATAAACCATGTGAGCTACTACATGAAGTTTAGTGTAATACTCCCACAATGAAAAGAGAGTGACCATACTTGTCAAGGTAAAGACCTGATATCTAAGCTAAGGTGGATCCCCTAACTAATGTCTATCTAAGACAAAATTCTACGATAACACATAGTTCTGGGACTTAGAGATTGCTACTAAAGGTACACGGACGCTAAACATAAACATTTATCCCAAAAGTCCACTCGGTTCGTAGTATACTCCCAATGGAAACATGTATAAATCTAGAAATAGTAATAATCTAATAATACTGAATCATACTGATAATTGATAAAATACTCAGTAGCTCATAAATCATGATAACTGAAAATAATCTGAAATATATTTTATTCAAGAGCATCTATATCATGATATCTGTATATAGTGAGAGATAATTTGTTCAAAAGCATCATAATTCATGAAAATCTGATAATTTGAGACATGTATTTAAAAGTAACATAATTCTGATCATGAAAATAGTTGCATGCTATGAATTCATAGAAATATCATTGAAAACATGAAATTATAATCAGAATCATGCAATTTAGATCAATCATAAAGTAGAAACTGAATTTCAATAAGAACCCATGAAAATTATATAAACCTTAACTTTGGAAAATCATAACTTGATGAAATTATGATTTCTTTGGGACTCAATGGGCGAAGAGAGACCCATTGATGAAGTTCCTACAAATCATGAACGATACCCTAGCTTGAATATTGGGTGGAAGTCTTGAAGCTTGGATTCCTTGTTTTTGCCTTGAGAGCAAACTTAGATTTGGGAGAATAGGAGAGAATGAGGGGTTATGGTCTTTAGGAATCACTTAAACTATAACACTCTAAATTTTTTTTGAACTAAGACTCAAACCATCCTTCGCGGTGAATAGGATTTTACCAAGGAATTTAAAATTTTTTAAGTATTAAGTTCAGGTCACTAGATATAGCATCTTGAGTTCCAAAAAGAATTAAAGAGAATTCATTCAATCCATTCCTAGGTTCTTCTAAGTTTTGGGTCAACTTCAAATGACCATAACTTTCAGTATAGGATGAGTTAGGAGACCCATAAGATATCAAATGAAAGATCTCTGAGTCCTCTTTCCAACGCCACTGAGTTAGCTAATTTTTGAGCTCGTATAAGGGAGATATGCCCTTTTGAAGTCAGGCTGTCCATTTAAGAAAAGTTACCCGAAAATAGGAGGGGTATTTTAGTCTTTTTCTTACGCCCACTTATTCTAACCGCAAATTACACCCAATTAAGGGTAATCAGTTTCATTCATCCCCAAAACCGTTTAGAGTTTTAGAGAAATGATTGAAGTGGGAAAAAAGTTCAAAGTTTCAAGCGTTCGTTCTAGAGATGCAAGATTTCGCCAAGAACCTAGTTCTTTGAGGTATGTAAGCTTCCATAGTGTTGGGTTTGTTCACCCACACACCAATCATGAGTTTCTTTTGTGAATCTATCCATAAATATTGAGCAATTTAATTTCTTGATGAGTTCTTTATAAGTGTTCTTGAAGTTTCCTTATCGATTAAGTTTTGATGTAAGATTCTACTTAGGTCAATTTCAAATGATAATATCTCTTAGAATATAAAGAGTTAAGTGGCCCATAACCTATCAAATTAAAGGTCTTTGAATCTACTTTCAACGCCACCAATTTCGCGTTAATCCAATTTCTAAGTAAAAAGTTATGACCATTTTAGTAACCTGATACAGTGGTGTTATGAATTAGCCGACCGAAAAACATTAAAAAAGGTCGTTTTTGTGTTTATACATTCCAAGAAAACCCTAAACAAATTTCTTGACTAATAAAAGGCTCAAAACAATCAGATTTTCATTTTTTAATCCCTCATTCTCTTTTCTCTCAAACCCTAGGGCAAAACCCTAAGGAAAAATCAAAGTAGAAGACTCCATTCAAGATTCTTTCAATCTTTTTCAAGATTCTTCTTCTTCTTCAAGGTAAGTCGTTCTCCAAGAATTTCATTCTTTTCAACTCAAATTCCTCCATACAATTATTAATCACTAATGACAATCATAATTCTTGGCGAGAGAGATTTCAAGAAAGTAATTCAAGAATTTCAAGAAAGGTTTTCTTGATCATTTACCTTCAAGCTGGGGTTTCAAGGCTTCTAATCAAGTTCTTCTTCAAGAAACTTGTTCTTATAGGTATGTAAGGCTATCGTAGTGTTGGAGTAGTTAGTCCTCACGCCCTACATCTTCTTTCAAATCAGTAAAAGAGAAATCTAGAATTCTACCCCTAGATTTGAGTATTCTTGAGATAAGTTGATTTGAGTTCTTGAGTTCATGGTTCTGTTACAAATTCTATTCCTAATTACTGAGTTTCTATATTTTTATTGAGATCCTTGAGTTGATTTGTTCATGTCTATAATTCAGCATGAACCCTATTTTGAGTTATAAATCTTGAGAAGTTTTTCGAAGCCAACACTTGAGTTTTAAATTGAGTTTTGAGGAAGTAAGTATGAGAATGAGAAGAGTCGTATACATGAGTTCCATAGTGTTATTTTGTCACGACTCAAGGGTGTCCCTAGACGTAACACGGCGTACTCGACCCCTAAGGGGTCTCATACAAGACCTTAGCATATCATGACATAAGATAAATTGAAATGATGCAGAGTTTAGAACTTTTTACAATTAAAATCTTTCATAAAATCAAATGGAAGTCTAGACATTGTCTCTATAACCATCTAATACAATCGGAGTATCAATAAGGGTCATATCCCTTTACAACATAGTCTCAAAAGAGAATATAAGAAATAAACTAAAAATGAACAACTTTCGTCTTCGAACCATGAGGACTCACCGAAAGCGTGGAGAGAATATATCCAAGCTTGAACAATATGAGAAGCACACCTTAACAACCGGGACCTACACTTATAGAAAAATATAGAAAATATGGGTTAGTACAGAATTGCACTAAGTATGATAGCCATGCATAAAATTCTTGAAAACATGCTAAAATGGTCATTTTAGTTGAAGTCATGCACTTTATCAAATTTAAGAGTCATCATGCACATTAGTGTAAGCAACCCTAAGTTATACTTGTGCAATGCATAGACAAGATTCCATAATCCTATCTAATACTAAGTACTACCTTTAGGCCACCATAATCATGCATATCATACTTTGACCTCATCCATAGCCAATACTCATAAACAAGGAAATATTCATGTTCATTAACTTGTAACAAGGAAAGCTACTCATAGCAAAAATTCATATTAAACATGCATAAATTCATATATCTTCATAGCATAAGAGAACCACACCATGACCCCTTTCAAAGCCTACTTGTACAATGCATGAATGAAGTCCCATACCCCCACTCACACTAAGTAGAGCTCCTTGAGAAGTCATAAGTATAGTTCATGTTCTTGTCATAATTCATATTCTTGTCATGTAGGGAAATAGCCTTAACCGACATAGACCATGTGAGCTACATGAAATCTGGTGTCACGCCCCCACACCAAAAAGAGGTGTCCTACTTGTCTAAGGTAGAACTCATGTTTGATAGCTTAGGTGGATCCACTAGCTAAATACCTATGTGGCCATATAGTTACGGGATAAGGAGATTGCTTCTAGAAATCTGGACTAACTGAGATAAAAGGTTTCTATCTCATGAGATAATTGTTTTGGGAACCAGGACTAACTGGCGTAAAAGGAACCTATTTGGAAAGCCGGACTAACTGACATAAAAGTTTTCATCTCATATTCATATCCACTCGGTGCTAAGCATAATTCCCACTAAGTTCATGTTAAGTCTTTACTTAGGTTCATGTTTATGGAAGAATGCCCTAACACTCAAACCAGCATGGTGTCATGATAGCTCATATATTCAATAAGTGAGAATAGCCTTTCAACCTTAGAATCATTAACGTGTGAGTAAACCTTTCACATCATGTTCATAGTGTGTTCATGAGAATAACCTTTCAATTAACACAACAAGATTATCATAGTCATAGACATTTCATGCATAGTCATGTGTAAGGGTATAAGGAGAATGATCTTTCAACAATACCACAATTACACCATAGTCATATGATCTTCACTCTCTAAGTGAATCATAAGCTCATGCACAATTCTTATAAATATGTACAATTCTCATAATTTTCCTTCAAGGACCATGAATCGCATTCAATCCAATCATCCAGAAGTTCTACATTAGATATGGATAATATTATGATTCAACTAAATTAATCAATATAAACATAATCTATTCACATGCTTCTATAGTCAATCAACCCACATCATGAGATCACAATTTAGTAATATGGGGAATTCATGGGTTCTTAGGGGGATTTAATCATAAATCAACAATAAATCATCAATTCAATCATAATCCATCATAAACCAACCATTTAAAACATTTTTGAAAGGAACCCATGACTTTGAGTGAAATCCTAACTTTTTGGGGAAATTGTAAGCTTTGAAATCTAGTTTTGAAGAGACTCTATGGGTGAAAGCTACCCATAGATGAAAAGCTACCATACCTGATGGTGGTTCTTAAAGTAATTTGAGGAAGAAGCCTTGATTTCTTCAAACCCTAGCTCCAATTCTACTGTTCTTCTTCTTTGAGTTTTAGAGAGAGAAATATTGTGAGGAATATGAACTTTTTGATTTGATTTGGGTGTTTGTGAAAAATGACTTAGTTTTGGTGTTGTTTGACTTAAAATTCCTTATATAGTTGTATAAAAATAATACAAAATAACCCCACTTTGGTAGGACTTAAAAAGGAAATGACTTAATTAACCCTCATTTAGGTGCCCTGCAAGGTGTCACGAGCTAGCTTCACGAGCCGTCAAAGGCACTACGGCTCGTGGTCCCTTGACCAATAGCTCTCTTAACTTGCCGAGGCTTCCAAGTGGTGAAGGCAACACCACGAGCCTTCCCACAGTCCGTAGTCTTCACCATGAGCCATGAAGTGGCTCGTGAAGGGGAGCCTTTCTTGGGAAGCTTTGTGAGCTCACTGCCTCACCAATCACGGGTGGCACCACGGCTCGTGGTGGCCTTCATGGTCATGGTTGGCAGTTGCTAGGTATTTGGTAGACCTGGCCCCTTTGCCATGTCCTTTACCTAATTCCATTGGCCCTTGACCTTAACTCTTGACGTTAACCCTCACGTTTAAGATTTAGTTTAACCTACCATTTTCCAAAGTGTTACATATTTAGATCCTTGAGTCGAGTTGTTCATGCCCATAAATTCTGCATGAACTCCGTCAGTTGAGTATCTTTGAGAGGAATAGTATCTTCAAGTTCTAAGTCTTGAGTATCGAGTTCCTAATCATTTTGGGATTATATTCCTAATCATGGGGATACTACATGTTACCCATGAAGGTCCTTGAGTTGAGTAGTTTATGCCCATAATTCCGCATGAACCCTATGAGTCGAGCAGTCTTGAGATGAGAGGTATCATTAAGTTCTTGAGTTGAGTAGTTCATGCCTATAATTCCGCATGAACCCTATGAGTCGAGCAGTCTTGATATGAGAAGTATCATTGAGTCCTTGAGTTGAGTAGTTCATGCCCATAATTCCGCATGAACCCTCCGAGTCGAGCATTCTTGAGATGAGTAATATCATTGACTCCTTGAGTTCTGGAGTTGTTGAGTTCCAAGTATTGAGTTTTATGCATGGTTATTGAAAACCTTGAATTGAGTCGTTCACGTCCATAATTCGGTATGAACCCTATTTTAAGAAGTCTTTTTACAAATTGTTTTAAAACTTGTTTCAAAGACTTGAGCACTAAGTTGAGGAAGAGTAGAACTGAGTTCATTTTCTTTAAAATGATATATGGGAACTAAGTATTTTCAAGAATAAATGTTTTTACATTTAAGATGAGAGAAAACTGAGATTTCCAAACGAGTTTTGAGCAGTTTGAGTACCATCTCTTTTAAGAGAAAGATTTTTTAGTAATAATCTCAAACCACAGTAAGAGTTATGTTTTTAAACATATGAGATAGTTACATTTTGGGAGTAGTATTGAGCACCGATATGGGGATGAGTTTAGATAACTCAAGTCTCCATAAACCATGTAGCCAACGTGGGTAGAAAGGGTTATACTTTTTAGATGATTCCTTAACGCTTTTTAGCATAGACTAGTGGATCCACTTAGTAGTAGGTTCTATATCTCGGCAAGGTACAAGATATTTCTGGAAGCATGGGGGAGACGCTGTATCTTCACATAGCTCATAGTGATGGTTTTCGGTTAGAGAAACTCCACAAAGATTTTTTTTACTTATATACATAGTTTATTTTGTATTTTCGTATACAAACATATTTTATTTTGTATTCTTGCATACAAACTGAGTATATTATTTTCTTAAATACATTGAGTTGCTATCTATTATTTTAAAAGCTTTTCATATATTGCATCTTTTATTGTTGCTTTATCCAGAGTTGAGTATCCAGAGTTGTGTATCTTATTGTTGAGTTGAGCCTTATTTCATTAAGTTGAATATCTTATCATTGAGTTGAGCCCAATTTTCTCTGAGTTGAGTGAGTTGAGAAGATGTAAGTATATTTCTTTTCCACCAGTTCAAGATTATGCTTTAAAATTCTCCTTACATGCTCATACATTCCATGTACTGAGCCACTTAGCCTGCATCATTTCATGATGCAGACACATGTATTCGGGATCATCAATAGGCGTTTCGTTGAGGTCATGTGATATTCCAGTCAGCTTTGGTGAGCCTTCTTATATTCTTGAGGACTTTACCTTTACCTTACAGTTAGTAGTTTTGAGATGTCGCGGGTCTTGTCCTGATATCTTTCTGTAATAGTAGAGGCTTCATAGATAGATAAAGTTGAGGAGTTTATGTATTTAATTTTATCTTGAGTATTGTATAGACTTTTAAAAAGGTTAAGTATTTGAGTTAAATGAAATTTAATTCAATTTTAAAGATTTTGTGTGCTTGAGTTAGTCTTCCGCTTGTAGTCAGCCATGATGAGGGTTTGCTTGGGGACCAACAACAGTTCTTGAGTGCCGGCCACGTCCAGGGTGTACGCTCGGGTCGTGACATAAACCTAATGAGGGGTTAGGTTCTTTAGGAATCACTTAAAATAGGCCAAAACGATATAGTATATAGATTAAAAGAGTGGAAAAAGACCAAAATAATCCTCATTAAAAAATGTCGGAGGTCATCTACAAACACCTTTTACGGACCGTAGAATCCATCAACCATGAAAGGATTCGTAGAAGTTAGTGGGAAATATCTAGGTTTCTGAGAGGGAAATTTCTGAGTTTCTGAAGTCACTTTGTACAGACTGGTGTACGGTCTGTAAATTTTCCATGACTCGTCCTGATCGTTCGTAAAAGTTAGGATTTTTTCTCTAAATTTCTGAAGTTTCAATACTTCAGCTTATGAATCAATTCACTATCATAAACTGCTTCACGACCCGTAAAAGTTTAATCGTCCCGATAAATTGATTTTTCTAAGTTTGTAAAGATGATCTACGAGCCTTATCTACAACCCATAAACAGTTATACAGACCGTAAACCCTCTCGTAAACTCCAAACCTGATTCTTACTTTCTAAAGTTTGTACTACGAGTGGCAATTACAGTCTGTAATTCCTTTTACGGATCGTAAATGCTATTCGTAAAAGTCTACTTTTTGCGGACTTTCACATTTATTTGTATTATTAAAATCTGATATGTACTGATTAGCACACTCTCATATTAAATAAGACTCATTCCAATAATATATATTAACATAAAAAAGAAACTTCTTCATTTGGTATGGATTTACACCCTCGGGTAGAATCCCAAATATGGTTTAATTTCTAAAATTCGCATACCAAGGTGCAAACTACACATGTAAATTCAATGCGTAGAAGATCGTTTGGAATATATAATCCAACGAAAAGTTGGGATCAATACGATAAGAAATGAATGAATATGAATTACCTTATAATGTGCTTTATCTTACTAGAAGTTTGAACATTGATACAGTTTGTGTATATAAGTAAATTTGGTGGCGGGGGTGGGTGGGTTTAGCAACAATTTGAACATGAGATCTTCACGCTCAGTTAATCCCAACAAAATCGCAATCAGAAATCTTAAAAAATGGGTTTATCACACGTAATTGGTGTCAGGCCATGCCGACACCTACTCTAATACCTAGATAGCAGAACCCTCAATGCCAAACTTAATAACAAGATAAAAAAGTGAAAAAAAACATAAACTAAACACCCTACTTATATATTGACATACTCTTAACTTGATTTAAAACTAACACAATTTGCAAAAGAAACATGTTAATACTTTCGAAGGAACTAGTTTAACTAGGTACAAGAGCTACTAAAAGAGTGCAAAATAAAAGAAAAATAGACAGCTCCCATCATAAGGGAAAATGAGTATAAGGTATCGAGGATTACCATTGTCTTGACCTATGAAACGTCACTAAATCCTGCAACCAGACTATGCCAAGTGGCATAAAAAAAGTAGTATTAGTACAAACAACACGTACCGGTAAACATCACCGGCGATCCAGGTTCACAACATAACATCATGTAATTGATAAAAAAACATGCAACTTAAAGATAAATTGAGACCCCGACCCTTCAATCACCACTCTTACCCCGTACAATATCACTTAGAACCCATACACTATATCTCAAGTCACCCACATTCTTCCGCTGCCAATTCCACTAACTAGGCCATTTTCCCATTATACCAGATCCTAACCTAACCCTTCTATCACACATAAATTCCCACTAAAACCAGACGTCTGATACTCTATTAACCAGCCTAGTAATCTTCCTCAAGCTCTCATGCCAATACCTTGACCCTCAACCCATTTAGTAAACCACATGCAAAACCCTTACTAAACCATCTTTATTTACATCCCCTTTATCAGATATGCTCTAAACACTAACCAATCATAACCACTACCAGCCGTTAAATAATACACCAGACCCCGACCATCAACCTGGCCTAATAACCACAACTTAGCAAACAAACCTCATACAAATCTAATCACATTAATAGCTTAGTCCGAACCCCCAGTCCTTACCCTGAGTTGGTATACATCACTAAATATGAATGTAAACAATTAACTTACAGAATAGTACTATAGATAAACACCGATATAACAATAATTACAACTTTATGCAAACTATCAATCACAATTCTTACATTAACCAATGCATGAAATATGTCACACATGATCTCAAATGCACATATTTGGTCTTCTCACAAGGTACACAAAAAAATATTAGTGTACCGGTGTGGTACCTAAGTCAATTAGTATTAGTATTCATACTAGAGGTGGTATAATAGTAAACTGTTGGTATATTTATATCAGTGTAGTGCCCAAACCAACCATTAATCACAAATAACATGCACAACCACAATCACGATGAGCAACCAACTTCGTACCATAAGTAAATAAACATGTTAATTGCATAAGATTATCACATGAAACCATTTCACAGTAACCTTCTTGTTTCGCCTACATGCATTGCACAATAATACTACAAGACAATTAACGTGCCCACATTACATACTTCAGAAAATCACCAATCATCATCTATTAAAGAATTCCTTCTAGATGATTCTAAATTAAACTTCAATCACCCATAATTTTCTTTCCCACAATAATCCCCACCAAACATCACAAATTTCACAATAACCAGTTAAATCCATCATCAGCCTAACCCCAACTAGGCACACATTTTATCCTTCAGACTCCATGTCCCAAGGCCTATACATGAAATCTTCTACGATTCACAAGATATAATGCAAGTAAATACATGTTTAAATTTTAAGTTAAGAAAATCCTAGCCTACTTGGGCGCTAAGAAATTGTTGATGAACCTTTACTAATAGATTTCAGATTTGTGAGATAATTCGTGACGAACTAGGATAAAAGTTCCTTGGGTTTTCATCTCCTTTGCGCAGATAATTCTCCCCTCCATTTCTCCTGTGCCATGAGTGTCTTAGGATAATTTTTTGATTAGCCCTCATCTATTTTCTTTCTGGAAAATGGGAGGAAAATAAATGACCTCGTATTTTAGTAGGGTTTTATTTTCGTCAGCCGACTATAACGGTCATGCTGGCGCTATAGAGGCGCCGCCTATCGTTTCCCGAGCCTACACCCTGGACGTGGCCGACACTCAAGAACCATATCTGGCCCCAAACAAACCCTTGGCCTGGCTCAACTCTCAGCGGAAGAGTTACTCAACAACATATGAACTCAAAAGTAAACTTTACTCAACTGTCGAAAAATATAAACTCAGAATATTTTAGAAATAAAACATTCACTAGACAAAAGAGGCAACTCAAATCTATAACATTAACAACTGAAAATGAAAAAGACTCATTCACTACTATTGTCTATCCATTTATGAAGCCTCTAATACTATGAGGTATATCAGGACAAGACCCCCGTTCATCCTAACAAAACTGAAGTAATATGATAGAAATAAATGAGGGATCCTACAGAAACAAAGAGGCTCACTAAACAACTCTGGACTGCAAGTGGTATCAACGAAGCGCCTATTGATAACCCTGATTACCTGTTTGTGCATCATGAAATGATGCAGACCAAATGACATCAGTACATTGAATGTACGAGCATGTAAGGGGAACACTGAACATAACATAAAACTTGAAATTAGGAAGAATGAAACATACTCACAGCGACTCTACTCAACTCAACCTCAACTCATGAATACTCAACTCAAATGTAGTATTAAAATAACAATAAAGATGCGATTTATATGAAGCATTTAAAATGTAGATAACAACTCATTGTATTTAAAAATACAATAATAACTCAGTTTGTTTGTAACCGACAACCATCACTATGAGTTATGTGATGATACAACATCTCGCCTACGCTTCCAGAATTATCCTATACCTTTCCGGGGTATAGCACTCCTCAACTAAGTGGATTCACTAAGCTATGCTTAAAAACAATAAGAAATCATCTAAAAAGTATGACCCTAATTACCCAGGTTGGCTACATAGTTTATGAAGACTTTGAGTTGTTTGACTTGTCACTCCCAAAATATAACTCAGCTCATATGTTTAAAAATATTTCCTCATCCTCAACTTTGAGATTATTACTCTAAAGGTTTCTCTTAAAAGAGATAGTACTCAAAACTCCTCATAAACTCTTTTGAAAATTGGTGTTTCCTTTCACTTTAAATGTAAAATCATTTCCACTTGGGAATACTTAGTTCCCATATATCATTTTAAAAAAAATGAACTCAACACTACTCATCCTCGTACTCAAGTACTCATGTCTTGAAGTAAGTTTTAAAAGATTGTAAAAGACTTCTCAAAATGACTCGAAAGAACTGTCAAGAATTTACTCTTAACTCTATCTTGAATTTGAATTATGAATTATGAATTCAAGGGTTATGATTCATGTTATGAAGTATATCTCAATGTTTATATATAGTTACACTCTATGGTATGAAAATAGTCTAAAAGAAGTGAGATAGTTCCTAAATATCGAAGCCTTCTAATTATAGATGTGGCGTATTTCACACCGATGACAAGGTGTAACACCCCGAATTTAGAGAAGGGAAAATATTTACTTGTTATTCGACTAGTTGATCCGCCGAGCCGACTTACCGATCCGCCAAGTGTAACCTCCTCGCCTTTTGGCTTGATCCTTGAGGTTCTACATTCTGTAACTTTAGGTGAGCCAAGTAAGGCTCACCGTTCCGTTCGGTGAGTCGCCGAAGTTAACTCCCCCATCGCCTAAGTTGACTTAGCCCCCAAGTTGACTTACTATAAATTTTGGCGAGCTAAAGGCTCACTTGGCGTTGCCGAGTGACCTTTGGCGATCTCCAGCGTGAGAGTCTTAAGTTTTCAAGTTAGGGTCTTAAAAGTCTTTTCAATTTATTTTAATTCGATACTACATTATTTTATCCTTCATCTAGAAACCTATATAAGTATTTTACTCTCGAATGTCCCCAATTTAAGACCCTTTCTCTCAAGAATCTAAAAGAAAATCAAAGTGCTTCCTCTCCAAAATATTTCTCTCTCTAGAATTTGAAGAAGAAGAAAGGATTCATGCTAGGATCAATGTCAAGCCTCAATTACTCCATTGAAGTTAAACATTGGGCGTTGAGGTATGATAGTTTTCATCCATGGATTCCTTCCATCCATGGAGTTCCCAAATTCTTCTATTTTGAAAGATAGAATTTCCCTAATGAGTTAGGGTTTTCTTTAATTGTCATAGGCTCTTTTCATTATTGATTTAAATGATTGAATTATGATCTTATATGCATGAATTGATGAAATACTATGATTTTTATGATGATTTCCCATGAACCCATGTAATCCCCATGTTTTCAAGTTATGAATCATATGTTGTGGGATTTTAATCTTATAGGAAGAGTTTTATGAAATTAAGAATGTATTGCTAGCCTTACATAAATTTATGATGAAATTCATATATAACCCATATTTTCTAAGCATTGATGATTGAAAGTGGGTTTTGAACCTCAAGAGGTTAATTATGGACTTATGCATTTTCTTATGAAATATATGCAAATGTTTTAGGGTGCTTTGAGAGTAAAGTACCAAAGATGATGATCATGATGTGTTATTGAAAGGTTTTCTCATGTACACATAAGAGTAAGATGTGAAAGGTTTTCTCACATAGAAAGGATTCTTAGGTTGAAAGGCTTTCTCACCTAATAGAATCAAAGAGTAAGAGCCATCCTAATGAAAGTAGCTTGGATTGGTTGTCCAAGGGAACCTTTCCATGGATTATGAGATAAGTCAAGACTTAATAACTATTCCATGGGATTTATGCTTAGCGCCAAGAGGATATTGATATTGAGATGGAAGCTCTCCCGTTAGTAGAAGTCGGGTTTCTAGTAGCAATCTCCTTATCCCTTTACTATGTGCCCCCATAGGATGATTAACTAGTGGATCCACTTACGCTAGAAGTTCATGGTTCTACCTTGGCAAGTAGGACAACACTTTTCGGTGTGGGAGACACCGGGGGATCATGTTATATCTCACTTGGTTTCTATGTCGGTTAAGGCTAATTCCCCACATTAATAATGAACTAAGGTTACTTCAAGAAGTATCACATATGAGTTCAAAGGTTTTAAATATGATGTTAGCTTGCATTGCCCATGGTTTTATGACTTATGTTTTCTAACTCTCTTATATCATGTTTTAGCTTGGTCAATTGCATATCATTAAATGAAATCTCCCTTGTAGCATGTTTTAAATGTTTTATGCCTGGCAATCATACTTGGTACATTATTTTGTACTACCGCATACTCCTGTCTACATTTCCCCAAATGTAGGGTCCGACAGTCAGGGTCATCAGTTTCATGGCTAGAGGTTGACTTGAGATATTTTTGAGCTTTGGTGAGTCCTCATGCTTTGATGACGGACTTTCATTGTTTAGTTACTTTTTGTTTTATTTCACTTTTGAACATGATTTATGGGCAAGGCCTAATTTTATTCTATTGTATTAGATGGCTATAATGAGCCAAGTGTTTTAGACTTCCGCCTTTCTTTTATAATAACTATTGGACTTGGACACTCTTATTTTTCTATGTCTTATGTTATGAGAGCTAAGTGGCTTGTATGGAGTACTTCGGGGTTCTATACACCATGCTACATCTAGGGGGTACCCCTGGGTCGTGAAAAACTTGGTAATCAAAGCACAAGGTTTAGAATGGTCCTAGGATGTCTCATAAGCCACGTCTAGTAGAGTCTTGTTCATGAGTGTGAAACGCACCACATTTATGAATGAGAGTCTACGAGATGATTAGGAAACTCCACTTATTTCATTACGCTAAAAGTTGTGCGATCGAGTTTATCTCTATAAGGTCTCTCTCCTAATCCTTACTCTATGTTCTTCAGGATATGGCTACCCAAAGAGCTCATGCTAGAAGGAATGTGAGGGAGAACGAGGAACAACAAGCTCCTTCTCAAACTCCTGAAGTTTCGATCGATCCGTTGGCCGAGCAAGTCTCTTATGCAGAATTTAGGGTTGCTTTTCAAGTGTTGGCTCAATCCATGATGACCCAAGCCAATAGGGAAGTGTGGTTCCCGTGAACCCAAATGTGGGTACGTTGGCTTAAAGAGTGAGGAACTTCATTAGGATGAATCCTCTGGAGTTTCATGGTTCTAAGGTTGAGGAAGATCCTCAAGAGTTTATTGATGAGGTCTATAAGGTTTTGATGATCATGGGAGTTACGCCGGTGGAAAAGGCGGAGTTGCTCGCTTATCAATTAAATGGTGTGGCTCAAATATGGTATAACCAATGGAAGGAAGAGAGGCTGGAAGGTGTGGGTCCTTTTGATTGGGAGAAGTTTAAGGTCACTTTCCTTCATAGGTTCTTTCCCCTTGAGATGATGGAAGCCAAAGTGCTTGAGTTCATTAACCTTCGACAATGAAATATGAGTGTGAAGGAATATGCTCTAAAGTTCACTCAATTATCTAAGTATGCTCCAATGATGGTTCCCGATTCAAGGGCTAGGATGAGTAAGTTCATTTCGGGTGTATCCAAAATAGTGGTTAAAGAGTGCCTAACCGCCATGATCATTAATGACATGGACATCTCTCATCTCATGGTGCATGAACAACAAATTGAGGAAGAGAAACTTAAGGAAAATTCTAGAGAGGTAAAGAGGGCTAAGACCGGTGATGGTAATTTCTTACATGCAAGGCACGATGGACAAGGTCGTCCTAGATTCCAACAAAGATTTTCCGTTCAAGGTTCCTCCAATGTTCCTTCTAAGTTCAACCAAGATACGGTGTCTAACCACAAACCTCAAGGAGGTAATGATAGTGGATATTCATTGCCTAGGTCTACTTGTACTAAGTGTGGAAGAAAGCTCGAGGGTAAATGCCTAGCCGGCACAAATGGTTGCTTTGGTTGTGGTAAGAGTGGTCACAAAATGAGGGATTACCCGATGCTTATGGCTAAAGGAATAGAGGGCAAGCAAGCTTCTCTTAGTGGTTCAGGTTCCAATGCTCTAAAGCAAAATCGCTTCTATGCACTTCAGACTCGTGGTGAACAAGAGAGTTCTCCCGATGTGGTTATCGGTATGTTGAGAGTTTTCCAACTTGATGTTGATGCTTTACTTGATCCCGGTGCTACCTTGTATGTAGTGATGCCATATGTGGCTATGAGATTTGATGTGCTCCCAGATGTGTTGTTCGAACCTTTTGTCTCTACTCCTGTTAGTGATTCTATTGTGGCTAAAAGGGTCTAGAGAAAGTGTCCCATTTCCTTATCCCATAGAGTTACTCTTGTTGACTTGTTAGATTTTGATGTAATTCTTGGTATGGATTGGCTGCACTCATGTTATGCTTCTATTGATTGTGGAATTCGTGTAGTCAAGTTTCAGTTCTCGAATGAGCCTGTCCTAGAGTGGAAGAAGGGAAATTCTATCCCTAAGGGTCAATTTGTCTCTTGTCTTAAAGATATAAAGATGATTTCTAAGGGTTTCATTTACCATCTAGTTAGGGTGAGGGATGTAGATTCTGAAACCCTTACTCTTGAGTCGGTCCCTGTTGTAAATGAGTTTCTGGAAGTGTTTCCAGATAACTTACCAGGTATTCCTCCCGAGCGGGAAATAGACTTCGGTATTGACCTTTTCCCAGATGCGCAACCTATTTCTATTCCTCCTTATCAAATGGCTTTGGCAGAACTTAAGAAGTTGAAAGAACAATTGAAAGATTTATTGGATAAGGGTTTCATCCAATTGAGTATCTCTCTATGGAGTGCTCCAGTTTTGTTTGTTAGAAAGAAGGATGGTTCTCTTCGTATGTGTATTGATTATCGTCAGTTGAATAAAGTGACAATTAAGAATAAGTATCCTCTCCCAAAGATAGATGATTTGTTTGAGCAACTTCAAGGAGTGAGTTACTTCTCTAAGATTGATCTTTGATCGGGTTATAATCAATTGAGGGTGAAAGAAGATGATATTCCAAAAATGACTTTTAGAACCGGTATGGTCATATGAGTTTTTGGTAATGTCGTTTGGGTTGACTAATGCTCTGGTGGCGTTTATGAATTTGATGAATAAAGTGTTTAGAAAATACCTTGACATGTTTATGATTGTGTTCATTGATGATATTTTGATCTATTCGAAAAGTGAGAATGAGCATGTTAATCATTTGAGAATCGTGTTGCAAGTTCTTAAGGACCAACAACTCTTTGCAAAGTTAAGCAAATGTGAATTTTGGTTAAGGTCTGTAGCTTTCCTTGGTCATATTATTTCCATCAAGGGTTTTGTGGTAGATCCTAGGAAGACGGATGCGGTCAAGAGTTGACCTAGACCTCTACCTCCTTTAGATATTAGAAGTTTCTTGGGATTAGCCGATTACTATAGAAGGTTTGTTGAGGGTTTCTCTTGGATTGCCTCTCCCTTGAGGACCTTGACTCAAAAGAAGGCTAAGTACATATGGTTCGAATCATGTGAGAAAAGTTTCCAATAGTTGAAAGATATACTTACTTCCGCTTTGGTGTTGACCTTACCAGAATGGACGAATGGTTTTGTGGTTTATTATGATGCCTCGAGAATTGGGCTAGGATGCGTGCTTATGAAAATGGAAAATGTATTGCCTATGCCTCAAGGCAATTTAAAATACATGAGAAGAATTATCCTACTCACGACCTTGAATTAGCGGCGATCGTTTTTCCCTTAAAAATTTGAAGGCACTATTTGTATGGAGTTCATGTAGATGTGTTTACTGACAACAAGAGTTTGCAATATTTGTTTAATCAAAAAGACCTAAATCGTTGCCAAAGAAGATGGCTTAAGTTATTGAAAGATTATGACATGAGTGTTCTTTACCACCCCAGTAAAGCTAATATGGTGGCGGATGCTCTTAGTCGATTATCTATGGGTAGTGTTGCTCATATTGAAGGAGAAAAGAAAGAGTTGGCTATAGACGTTCATAGATTGGCTCGATTAGGTGTTCAACTAGTGGACTCCACCAAATGTGGTGTTATGGTTCACAATGGTCCCGAATTGTTTTTTGTGGCGGATGTGAAAGCCAAACAAGGTCTTGATCCAATTTTGGTAGAATTGAAAGAGGCAGTGCTTAAAAATCCATTGAGGCTTTCTCCCAAGGGGGAGATGGTGTACTTAGATATCTAGGTCGTTTATGTGTTCCGAATGTGGATGACTTAAGGGAACATATTTTGCCTAAAGCCTCTAGCTAACGTTATTCCATTCACCCATGAGCCACCAAGATGTACCATGATTTACGGGAGGTCTATTGGTAGAATGGGATGAAGAAGGATATTGCGGGATTTGTGACTAAGTGTCCTAATTGTCAACAAGTGAAAGTTGAGCATCAGAAACCAAGAGGTTTGACCCAAGATTTTAGCATTTCTTCTTGAAAGTGAGAAGATTTGAATATGGACTTTATTGTTGGTTTGCCTCTTACTCGGAGATAACATGATTCGATTTGGGTAATAGTAGATCGAATGACGAAATCAGCTCATTTCCTTCCCGTAAAAGTTTCTTATTCAGCGGAGGACTATGCCAAGATATACTTGAGAGAGATGGTAAAGTTGCATGGAGTGACTTTGTCCATTATTTTCGATCGTGGTACTCAATTCACTTCTCAGTTTTGGCAGTCATTCCAAAAGGGTCTTGGTACTCGTGTTAAGCTTAGTACGACCTTTTATCCCTAAACCGATGGGCAAGCAGAGCGTACTATCCAAATTATGGAAAACATGTTAAGGGCTTGTAGATTGATTTTAAGGGTAATTGGGATGACCATTTGCCATTGATTAAGTTTTGATATAACAATAGCTATCACTCGAGTATTGATATGGCTCAATTTGCGGAACTATATGGTAGGAGGTGTAGATATCCCATAGGTTGGTTTGAGGTGGGTGAAGTTGCCCTAATAGGTCTCGAGTTGGTACATGGACATTAAGAAAGTTCGGCTTATAAGAGAAAAGTTGATAACGACTCAAAGTCGACAAAAGTCTTATGCCGATGTGAGAAGAAGAGATCTTGAGTTTGCTATTCATGATTGGGTTTACTTGAAAATCTCACCTGTGAAGGGTGTAACGGGGTTTGGTAAGAAAGAGAAACTTAATCCCCGGTATGTAGGCCCACATCAAATTTTGGGACATGTTGGTAAGGTTGCTTATGAGCTAGAGTTGCCAAATGAGTTGGCTCGGTGCATCCGGTTTTCCATGTCTCTATGTTGAAGAAATGTGTTGGTGATCCGACATCCTTAGTTCCCTTAGAAGGATTGGGAGTTGATGAAAGTGTTTCTTATGAGGAACTTTCAGTTGAGATTTTAGATCGGCAAGTTAAGAAGTTGGGAAATAAGGAAGTAGCTTCCGTGCAAGTATTGTTGAGGAATCATTTAGTTGAGGGTTTTACTTGGGAGGCCGAGGCCGATATGAGGTCCCGATATCCTCATATCATTAGTTCTACTCCTAATCTAACTTGAGGTAATGAGTTCCTCTTGGTTTGTCCCTTGTTTTATGTGTTTCCATGATTTCCTTATGTTATGCATGTTCATGAAAAACTTGTGTTTTGAAAGAAAATGAGTTTACATGATTGATTTTCTCATGTTGTTGTGCATTCAATATGAGTTGCCTATAAACTTCATGAGATGAGTTGTTGAACATGATTTAGCTATGCTTTTGAGAATGAATTGCATATAGGCTTCATGAGATTGTGTTGAGCATGGTTTTAGCATGGAGAAGGTAGTTCCTCCTTGAAGATGAGAAATCTTGAAATTTCATGCATATGGGGTTGCTATATTTAGCTCCTACTTCCTTATGATGCATTGAGTATGTTTAGCTTGGAGTTGATAGTTTCTCCTTGGTTATGTGCATTTAGATGAAGTTGCATTGTAGGTTGGGTTGTTAGTTCCTCTACTACTCTCTTAGAACTAATTTGAATCTCATTTGAGAATGAATGATTCCAAGGGGAAGATAATGTAACACCCCAGATTTAGAGAAAGGAAACTATTTACTTCTTAGTCGACTAGGCGATACGCCGAGTCAACTTGGCGATTTGCCAAGTGGAACCTTCTCGCCTTTTGGCATGATCCCTGAGGTCCTGCATTCTGTAACTTTAGGCGAGCCAAGTCGGGCTCGCTGTTCCGTTTGGCGGGTCGCCGAAGTCGACTCCCCCATCGCCTAAGTTGACTTAGCCCCCTAGTCGACTTACTGTAAATTTTAGCGAGCTAAAGGCTCACTTGGCGAGTCGCCGAGTGGCCTTTGGCGATCTCCAGCGTGAGAGTCTTCAGTTTTCAAATTGGGGTCTTAAAAGTTTTTTTCGATTATTTTAATTCGTTACTACATCGTTTTACTCTTCATCTAGAGAACTATATAATTATCTTACTCTCAAATTTCCCAAATTTAAGACCCTTTCTCTCAAGAATCTAAAATAAAATCAAAGTTCTTCCTCCCCAAAATATTTCTCTCTAAGAAAGCATTCAAGCTAGGATCAAGGTCATGCCTCAATTCCTCCATTGAGGTTAAGCATTGGGCGTTGAGGTATGATAGTTTTTCATCCATGGAATTCCCAAATCCCTCTATTTTCAAAGGTAGAATTCCCCAATTGAGTTAGGGTTTTCTGCAATTGTCATGAGTTCTTTTCATTATTGATTTAAATGATTGAATTATGATCTTCTATGCATGAATTAATGAAATACTATGATTTTTATGATGATTGCTCCATGAACCCATGTAATCCCCATGTTTTCAAGTTATAAATCATATGATGTGGGATTTTATTCTTAAAGGAAGAGTTTTACGAAATTAAGCATGTATTGCTATCTTTACATGAATTTATGATGAAATCCATATCTAACCCATATTTTCTAAGCATTAATGATTGAAAGTGGGTTTTGAACCTCAAGAGGTTAATTATGGACTTATGCATTTTCTTATGAAATCTATGCACATGTTTTAAGGGTGATTTGAGAGTAAAGTACCAATGATGATGATCATGATGTGTTCACCTAATTGAATCAAAGAGTAAGAGTTATCCTAATGAAACTAGCTTGGATTGGTTGTACAAGGGCACC
>JAJOOS010002937.1:0-21337 GCA_029582725.1 Solanum chiquidenum | reverse complement strand
TCTGGTCTTTCATTAGTTACGTTTTTTATGCATGCTTAATTCTCTTTTCTAATTCAACTTTAATACTAGTGTAATACACTTTTAATACAAGTTTAATTCATTTTGCATTTTATTGGTTGATTTGTTATAATTTGATTACTTGCTTAATTCATTATTGATACAAGTTTTATTCAGTTTACAGATCATAGAATGCTCTTTCGTTTGCTATATTTTGCATTCATGTTTAATTCTCATCTAATTCAACTTTAATATGTGTGTAATACATTTTTAATTCAAGTTTAGTTCATTTTGCAGTTTATTATATCTCTTCATTTGTTACGATTAGATTACTTGTCCAATTAATTATTGATACAAATTTTATTTCGTCTACGAATTATTGACTACTATACAAAAGAAAGTAGAGAGAGAAAGAACAATAGAAAGAGAGGGAGAAAGAGCAACATAAAGAAAGAAAGGAGAAAGAATAATGTACAGAAAAAAAGAAATGGAGAAAGAATAACGTACAAAAAGAAAGAAAGAAAGAACTGGATAAAGAATAACAGAAAGAAAGAAGGAAAGGGATAAAGAGCGAGAAAGAGAGACAAATTTGAAAAGGCTAGAGACAGAAAAAAGAAAGAGGCGAGAAAGAAAAATAAATATAATAAAATACATAGTATTGTTAGATATTGCTATAAATGGTAATAATTAAAGAGTATATTTAAAATAAGTAATTATTTTTTTAAAGGGATCCACTCAAGTAATTAATCCTATTAAGAATATAAAAAATTGGACAAAAAACAAATGACATGGGCCCAAAAGAAACCCACATCCAACTGTACACACTAAATAAGAAATAAAAATAAATCTACACTAAATAAGAAAGTTTGTAATTATTGCAATTAGTTATTTCTATCATTGAATTAGGTACCGATGAAAAAAAATCAAAATATATATAAGTAAGTATTGCATTTAGTTATTTCTGTAGTTGGGTCTATTTCTCTTCTTTAAAACTTGAACATAAGAGTCAATCTCTATCATTTAAAATTGGACAATTCTTTTTCTTTTTCTTTTATTTGCTTTAAAAGTCATTCTCTTCATCAAGAAAGATCAAACAACATAGAAGCCTTAATTTTAAGAATATTCACTTTCATGACTCATATTTAATTACCTATAAAGTTGTTATTCTGAATATCCATAATTTTTACACTTTTCGTATTGATAACCTCTAAATATTTAACTTTAAACTTTAAGATATCAAATATTATATTTAAAACTTTACGATATCTTGAGGTAATCCTTAGTTTTATCTATAGAAATCCATCCTGTTTGTTTCATGAATCTCCTACTGAAGGTTATCCTTTTCATTCTAAAGTTCAAGTAGTGAAGCAGTTATATCATTATTATACTATTTGATTCATGCTTTATTTTGACTCGATGAAGATCTCTCATGAATTTTGATTGGTTATGGGAGAAGGTGTCAACAAGAACTCAAAAAATTATGTACTGATTATGCATTTATTTTTCCAACTATATTGTTATTATTAAAGTATTAAAAAGATGTGTATGTTGTAATTTTTTCCTTCTCTGTTTATTTGTTTGTTTCTCTCTATTAAACTTGTTAAATTTAATTTTCTATGAATTTCTGATTGTCATAAATTTGTAGTTCTATTGGACTCAAATTAACCATTTTAACTTTATTGCAAGTTTGCTAACCAATCAAAGTTCAAAATTTATATTTTGTTGCTTAATAGAAATTAATATTAAACATTATAATAAGTCCCTCATTTGGTGTTTCTTGTCACACTTTTAAAGATTATTATGTAATTATTGTATTTTATTACTCATTATACACATGCTTTTATAGAGATTTAATTGTTCTAACGGTTCAATAAAAAGTAACATGGGACACACGTGCAACGTGTCCCAGAAACTAGTAGTGAGTTTAAGACTAAAAGAGCAACTTCAATTGATAACAAAATTCAATCCATAGATTCAATACTACACAGTTATTTTTTCCCACAACCCTAGAATAAATGGGATAAGGTACTTATGTTTTGATTCTCAATCTTTGAATATTAAATAATCATACGTGAAATCAATAGATGAAAAGAGTAGGAATGAACCCTAAATATGGAATAGGTATATCATCCAAGTCGTGTTCTCCAAAAAATAGAAAAAGAATAATTAAAATAATAAAAATCAAGTCTATTTATAGCTTGTACAAAATCGCCAAAGCTGGGCTGACAGGTCTGTGACACGGACCTGTACGAACCTATCTATTTCTTCAACAAAGCTCTCTCCACGACACAGAGAGGATACTGAGTCCATTGGCTTGCCATTCTCTTGAGCCAAATATTAATTCTCAGCTCCGTGACACAGTTTCAATACGAAGATAGGTATTTTCTCAAGTCGATACTCCTTTTACTCCTTAGTGACTTGTTCTTACGCTTTTGGCGTCCGTTTCACATCCCCTTCAGTTCCTGCCATTTTATGCCTCTTTCTCGTGTTTTCGAACCTACCAACAACTAATCACATTGGTTGATTGAGATGCATAAACATGACTCGAATACTATTAACACAATGGGAATTTTCCCTCAAACAGTCACCACCCAGACCATCGTGATTGGCACATACCCTACCCTCCGATGGGAGAACCATTACCATAACCCAACTAAGCAGCCTTAACCAAAAAACTACGCATTTAAAAATACGGAAGCAGGTTTAAATAGATAAATAATATAGAGTTCCCATAAACTCCAAAGTTTAAAATAAACTAGCCAACTAATGCGAAAGAACAAGCCCTAGAACCTGAAAGTTATTGTACCAAAACTTTACTAACGGCAAGTCTAAGAACAAGGGGTACAACCCCGAAACTAAAATAACACCTTAACAAAAAGTCTGAGTCCGAAAAGAGTGGACTTAAACAAGAAAGATCCAAGGCAGCCCGAAAGAATTGGCTCACCCTTGAATTTGGTCACGCTCAATAGTCACCTAGATGAGGTCTATCAATAGCCGCCTGAAGATGCTCTGTACTCAATAAAGAACAAGCAAGTACAGTATAAGTACACAACCATAGTGTACTGGTAGGATCATGCGGCTATTCCAGTAAGCACAACATATATTAGAATCACAACAAGGTAAAACACGCATATACAGAATATATATAAATCAGTTATCATTTCAAGGTCAATGTACAATTCCACATTCGCAATAACAAATATATATGACAAGTCAATGGTCCTCTCATGGAACTCATACCGAAACTATTAGTATACCGATTCGTGGTACCCGATCCAATGTTTATGCTGGAACATGGCAATCGATCCCACATTTATGCAGGAACGTGGCAATCGATACTATGTTTGTGCCGGTACGTGGAAACCGATCCCAATTAGTGTGTCAGAATGTGACACCTGCTCCATTCAACAAACCACGATCACAATCACTATGTATATTCTCACAATCATACAACATGAGGTGATTCATGGCATGTAGTTCTTCGTTCATACTTATTTACATTAGGTGTCATCAATAGGCTTCATTCACATACATGCATGCATTACAATGAAGCAATTTCTAACATACATCACGCAAAATATGAAATCACAACCATCACCTACCTCGAACAAAGCTTGAACAAACCTTTCCAAATTCTTTCCGCTTGTTCTTGGTCTACAAACAATCAACATAATGCTATGATCAATATACAAGACTTAATTACCCGGATTATAATCAATAATATCAACCCTAGGTTAAACCCTTGATCCCCATACCCCAAATTAGGGACTTTTCCACCATAAATTCCAGATCAAAACCCTTCCGCATCGATAATTACCCATTAGATTACGATCTACAGATCAAAAAATGGTTTTGGGGAGTTAAAACCTTAACTTTAGCCTTAAGAATGGTGGAAAACTATCAAGAATCGCCTGAGGTTCGTTTCCTTACTCTGAAGAACGAAAATTGAAGAATAAAGATGTTTTGGGGTTTATTTCCAACTTAAATCGCTACTGTCCCGCCACAACAATACTCACCCCGCTACAGTGGCCCCGCCCTGGCGGGAATAATCCCGCCTTAGCGGCTTGCACGGAACCAGTGAGTCAATTTAAGAATTCCAAACTCCCATTTCACAACACACCTTCATCCCATGATACTCCAAAAATACCCATTCACGCTAAGATCAATTTCAGGAGTTCTACTCACCCGAATTCAATTTTGTTAAGTCGTACGGGTTCCTTATTGTCTTAGCTATCTACTCATGTGATCAAATTCATAATTAGATCACCCAAATTTTACCAGATTTCCCTAGACTTTAATGACTCTAATTTCATCCAAATCTGGACTAGGTTGAAAAATTCCAAGTTACTACGAAAAAGTTTTCCGGCCCAAATTTTTTCCCCATTGGCTTTTCTATAACTACGGGAACAGGTCGTTACAATAGATATAAATTTACCCATCACTCTTCCCCGAGTGACAAACTTAGGAAAAATAGGCTAAGGAAGGAATGGAGTAGTACCTGAATCAACGAACAATTGGGGATACTTGTCTTGCATGTGTTTCTCAGTTTTCCGTGTAGCTTCCTTAACTGGATGATGATTCTATTGAGCTTTTACGGACTTAATCTCGTTGGTCCTCATCTTATGCACATCACGATAAAGAATTGCAACTGGTTCCTCATCATATTGGAGGTCTTTGTCTACACAATTGAGTCCCATTTTATGATGTAATCCCTGTCACCATGATATCTCTTCAACATGGACACATGAATTACCGGATGAAATCCAGATAGATTAGGAGGTAAAGCCAATCTACAAGCCAATGGCCCCACACATTCAAGAACCTCAAAGGGACCAATGTATCGCGGACTTAGCTTGCCCTTCTTGCCAAATCTCATCACCCATTTCATGGGTGATATCTTAAGAAGAACATTCTCACTAGTCTGAAATACCATATCTCTTACCTTATGGTTTGCATACTTTTTCTGTCTACTCTGGGCTGCTAAAAGCTTAGCTTGAACAATCCTCACCTTATCTTGAGAATCCTTTACTAAATCAACCCCCAAATGTTTCACATCCCTAGCCTCAAACCATCCTATGGGTGATCTACGTATTCTCCCATAAAGTGCCTCAAACGGTGCCATATCTATGCTGGAGTGATAACTATTATTATAGGAGAACTCACACAAAGGTAAGAACTTATCCCAATGCCCTCCAAAATTAATCACACGTGCCCTCAACATTTCTTCTATTACTTGAATAGTCCTCTCTAACTGTCAGTCCATCTGTGGATGGAAGCATGTACTAAAAGTGAGTTGTGTGCCCAATTCATCATGTAATTTTCTCCAATACTTGGAGGTAAACTGCGTACCACAGTCTGAGATGATAGAAAGGGGCACCCCATGCAACCTCACTATCTCCTTCACATAAACCTTAGCCAATTGTTTACCATTATAATCTATTCTTGCCTGAATAAAACGAGCTGGTTTAGTCAATCTGTCAACCACTACCTAAATAGAATCAAACTTCCCCAAAGTCTTGGGAAAACCAACCACGAAATCCATGGCTATCCTTTCCCACTTCCATTCCATAGTTGGCATTCTTTGAAGCAAACCTGCAGGCCTTTGATGTTCATACTTTACTTGTTGGCAATTTTGACACTTAGCCACAAACTCCGCTATATCCTTCTTCATGCCCGACCACCATGAGATTTTGTCAATAATTTCTGAATCAAGTCATCAACTCGAGAAACACAAATCCTTCCCTTAAAACTGAGCACACCTTCCACATCAAGAGTGATTTCTTTTACCTTACCAATTACAGTCTTCTTCTTAAGTTCATTCAAATTTTCATCCTCAAACTGTTTGGCCTTGATCTCTTCAATGAACGTGGCCTTAACTTCAATGCTAGCTAACACCCCACCTTTTTTTGAGATGCCCAACTGCATGAACTTAGACTCCAAGGTCTGAATTTCCTTAATCACAGGTCGCTTGGTTACACTCAAGTAATCTAGACTACCCATACTCACCGCTTTTTGACTCAAATCATCCGCCACTACATTAGCCTTACCCGGATGGTATGGAATGGTCAAGTCATAATCTTTGAGTAACTCCATCCACCTTTAATGTCTCAAATCAAATTCTTCTGAGTGAACGCATGTTGCAAACTACGATGATCTGTAAACACTTCACACTTAACACAAAAGGTAGTGCCGCCAAATCTTAAGAGTAAACACTATCGCTGCCAACTCCAAATCATGTGTTGGATAATTTTTCTCAAACACGTTCAACTGTCGCGATGCATTATTCTACATTAACACAACACCCAAACCCGAATGTGAAGCATCACAATAAACAAAAATATCTTTACCTTCAACCGGTAGTTCTGGAACAGGTGCGATGGTCTAAAGAGTCTTGAGCTTTTGGAAGCTCTCCTCACATTTTTCAGTCCATTCAAATGGTATCTCCTTTTTGGTCAAATTTGTTAAGTGAGTGGCAATAGAATAAAAGTTCTTCACAAATCGACGATAGTAGCTAGCGAGCCCCATAAAACTCCTAACTTCCGTCACAGAACTAGGCCGAACCCAATTCTTAACCGCCTCAATCTTTTGAGGATCTACCATTACCCCTTCTTTTGAAACTACGTGCCCCAAAAATGCAACCGAAGTCAACTAGAATTCACACTTAGAAAATTTTGCATACAACCTTTGTTTCCCAAGAACACCTAAAACAATACGAAGATGGTCGGCATGCTCTTCCTCACTTTTCGAATAGACCAAAATATCGTCAATGAAGACTATAACGAACAATCAAGGAAGAGTTTGAACACCCCGTTCATCAAACTCATGAAAGTTGCAGGCGCATTAGTCAAATAAAAAGACATAACTAGAAACTCGTAGTGCCCATATCGGGTTCTAAATGCCGCCTTGGGCACATGCTCAGGCCTAAATTTCAACTGATGGTAGCCCGACCTTAGATCAATCTTAGAGAAAACTGATGCACTTTGCAATTGGTAAAAAAGATCATCTATTCTAGGCAATAGGTACTTATTTCGAATGGTGACCCTATTCAATTTCTGGTAATCTATACAAATCCTCATACTACCCTCCTTTTTCTTAAAAAACAAAACTGGAGCACCCCACAGGGAATCACTAGGACGAATTAATCCTTTATCAAGAAATTCTTGGATTTGAGCCTTAAGCTCTCTTGATTCAGCCGGAGCTATGTGATATAGAGGGATAGAAATGGGACAAGTACCAGAATCTAAATCAATACTGAAATCTATATCTCTATCCGGAGGCATACCAGACAAATCATTAGGAAACACTTCTCTAAATTCTGACACCACAGGAATAGGCTCAATAGGTGGAGACTCAACCTCAACATCCCGTATATGAGCCAAATAAGCCAAACAACCCTGCCCTACCAGTTTCCTGGCCCGAATTGAAGATATGACCTTAGCTTTCTTAGGCTTGTACACCCTTTCCCACTCTAACATTTCCCTTCCCAAAATTTCTAGAGTTACAAACTTAGTATTACAATTAAGCACAACATAATTGGGGGACAACCAAGTCATGCCTAAGATTATATCAAAGTCAGTAGTATTCAAAATCACAAAATCAGCCCAAGTGTGAACACCCATAAACAAAATAGGACAAGCACGATAGACTTGGGTGACTATGACAGACTTTCCAACTGGGGTAGAAACATGGATGGAGGCATCAAGTATATCACAAATCATAGCAAATTTTGAGGCAAATCGCACGAATACATAAGAATAAGTAGAACCCGAATCAAATAACACCTTATCCATCCGGTCACAGACAAAAATAGTACCTGTGATCACTGCGTAGACGCATCTTTCTCGTTCTTGCCCAGAAAGGCATAACACTGAGCCCTGCCATCTTGACGGGCGACTTTCGTGCCTGGCTGCACTGCACCTCTGCATGTGTTACCATTTCCCCTATCTCCGCGACCTCACTGATTTCCTCCTCGCCCACCTTATGGACGTCCTTAACCATTATTACCATTTCCCGCGGGTATCACTACTCTAGATTGCTGCTGCGCGGAATCCAACATGGGCGGGTGGGGACTATCTCTCCTTATATGGATAAGTTCACCATAGTTGTAACCTGTACGATCAAAAAATGTCCTGCTGCCTGCCGAAGGTGCGGCTCCCTGTCTATCTTGAATCAAATTATGAGGTGGAGTTCCTGAGTAATTACCTATAGAGGAGGGCATAGTAGACTAAATTGGTTTGGCTGCAAGTGTCAGCCTTTCTAAACTCTTCTTGATATACAAAAAATCCATGAAATCGTAGTATAATTCTAACCTCAATTGACATAACTTAATTTCGTCATTCGCTAAACAACCCATACATGTTATGACAACAATACTAAATGAATTTTTCAAAGTAATGGTGTTCATTATCTAACCGTCCATTACCAAAACTTCTTGAATGTTGTCACCTATAAACTTGAATCTGCAAATCTAACCTTAATCCCTTAATAAATAAACAGATCCTCTCCTCCTCAGTAGTCACCAATAGCGTAGCATATCTAGACAAAACATGGAACTTGGACTCATAAGCAGCCACAAACATACCACCTTTCTCCAAAGCCATGAACTCATCATTCTTACGATCCCTCAAAGTCCGAGGCACATACTTCTCTAAAAACAGAGCATGAAACAGGGTCCAAGTAAGTCGAGGTAAAACTGAAGATTTGCATTCCACATAATCTCTCCACCACTGCTTAGCCTTACCTTGAAGTTGAAAAGTCACAAACTCAACCCCATGCTGATGGAGAATTCCCAACTTATGCAGCCTCTCATAACAATCTAGGATGAACTCATATGCATCCTCACTCTCGGAACCATGGAACACAGGCGGTTTCAACTTCAAGAACGTAGTCAATATTTCATGTTCATTACCAGTCATAACATGACCCAACAAAGACGAAAGACAGCGTCATTACCTACATTCCCACCAATCTTGGGGACACTGATAGAAATAGAAGGATTGGCGGGAGTTTGAGTTGCTTGAACAGAGAGAAGGACTCCAGGACCAACCAATCCTTTGAAGAATGACATGATTTGTTGAGCTAACACTGGGTCTATGAGAGGAATACCTATAGTCTCAGCCTGCACCTCTTCCTCTTGTCCAACATTCTCCATATTCTCCACCTTGATATTCTCCTCTACCTCTTCATGATGCGCAGAAGGGGCCTCATTCCTCGGAGCATTTTCAATCGGTGCTCCATATATAGTAGGTGCCACCCTTACTTGACCTCTACCCCTAGCTCTTCTCATATCCTTGCCTGGACCACGACCTCTCACTACAGATTCCTCAGCTAGAGCATTAACGGGAGTTATGGTCCTGACACCATTTAATCTAGTGTTAACCATCTGCGGACAAAAGATTGAAGGAGGTTAGATACCAATTTGAATCACCAGATACCAATTGGAATCAAGTTACAACACGAAAGGAGACAAGAGAAGACATAGAGATTTCCTAAAGTACTATAGCCTCTCGAAGAAAAGTACAAACGTATCTGTACCGTTCCGCAAGACTCTACTAGACTCGTTTTGGTACATCGAGATCAACGAACCTAGGTTCTGATACCAACTTTTTCGCAACCCAAACCATCATGATTGGAACCCACCCTAACCCTCCGGTGGGAGAACCATTACCACAACCCAACTAAGCAGCCTTAACCAAGATACTACGCATTTAAAGAGACGAAAGCAGGTTTAAATGCAGAAATAATATAGAGTTCCATAAACTCCAAAGTTTAAAATAAACTAGCCAACTAATGTGGAAGAGCAACCCCTAGAACCTAAAAGTCATTGTACTAAAACTCTACTAACGACATGTCGAAGAACAAGGGGTACAACCCCAAAACTAAAAGAACACCTTAACAAATAGTCTGAGTCTGAAAAATGGATTCGGGTAGTTAAAACCTTACCTTTAGCCTTAAGAATAGTGGAAAGCTGACAAGAATTGCCTGGGTTTGTCTTCATACTCTCAAGAATGAAAATTGGAGAATAAAGACATTTTGGGGTTTATTTCTGACTTAAATCGCGACTGTCCCGCGACAATGGTACTCACCCGGCTACAGCGGCCCCACCCTGGCGGGAATAATCCCGCCTTAGCTGCTTGCACAGAACCAGCGAGTCAATTTAAGAATTCCAAACTCCCATTTCACAACACACTTTCATCCCATGACACTTCGAAAAAACCCGTTCACGCTAAGTTGATTTTCGGGAGTTCTAGTCACCCGAATTAAATTCCATAAAGTCATACGGGTTCCGTAACATCTTAGCTATCTACTCATGTGATCAAATTTATAATTAGATCACCAAATTTTTATGAAGTTTCCCTAGACTTTAATGACTCTGATTTGATCCAAATCTGGACTAGGTTGGGAAATTCCAAGTTTCTACAAAAAAGTTTTCCAGCCAAAGATTTTTCCCTGTTGGCTTTTCTATAACAACGGGAACAGGTCGTTACACAAACTTAGCTAAAGTTTGGGTTACATTTGTCTTTAAGGCATATAAATATGCCTATGATCAATGGTGAATTACCATAACTTGAGTGAGAACGACTAAGGTAATAAACTCTCCTTGTAAGCACCAAAAGAACATTTTTTTGCTGAATCTCTATATGATAATATGCATCTTGGTGGCTGCATTTTGTTCATATAATAGCAAGTCAATGAATAAGGACTAAGCACTGAAGATAACTTTTACTAGCCGACAAACTGCAAAATATTTAAGTTTCAAGACTCGTCCTGTTAAAATTGAATGGTATGAACTCTTGAACTTCTTATTTTTTTAGAAATAAAACTGGAATGGAATAATTGGTCGATTTTAGGGTGGCATATGTTCTAAAATAGTGTGTTAAATGTTCTTAAAAATTAAACTTATTGTGTCATTGATTTTCATGACCTGATTTCTCAGGTAATGATGACAACTACTACATCCCACGAATAGGTAAGCCAAACACATTGCCCGAAACAAGGAGTAACAAACTATCATGTGATAGAAAACATAAGGTGAACGGGGAACAAAATCAGAATATATTAAAAAGAAGAAATGAACATATATATACAACAACCCTAAGACATGTCATCAATCGGTAGTTGAGCTTCTAGTCAAATAGGAGTACAAGGCTTTACGAACAAATATATATATAGATTGTCTCCGAAAGCAAAATAAAGATAGGCCTCACAAGAATAGAGGGAGATTGGCAACTCAAAACATTATGAGCTCACCCTAGTCTCTGAATCCCTAAAGCTACTCCGCACAAGATCCAAATCAATGATGAGAACTCGTACTATGATATGTAGGGTACAAAATTGTAACATGAGTACAAATAAGCGGTACTTAGTAGGCATAGGCCGGCTGAGTTCCACAGACAATGCAAGTATAAACAGTAGGTAGGTAATGAAAGTATAGCACAAGTAATTAATAAGGAAATATCGCATGATAATACATGTAACAAAAAATGAAGGAATCGAATACACTAAGTAAGAGATCAATTCAAAGGAACATACCTGGAGACGTTAGCCCAACAACCTAATCACAATAAGATCCTACCAAGAATATCAACTAACAAAAGATACCAATGGTAAGTACTGGGACTCAATATAATCGCCTAGAAGGTCAATTCAACCCAACCGAATCAAAGAGCACCAATATAGGGAAAGGTCCAAAAAAATTATGTAGCTAACAATAAAAACACAAAAGATACACAATACTAGTTAGACAATAATCTAAACAGACCCCGACATGTTCGAAAGGTAAAAAACAACACATATAACCCAACTGCTCCCCCATAAAACTCACGAGTGCAATCAACAATCAAGTATACAAATTACATGCAATGAATATGAATGTAAGTTGTGTAACAAAAATATAATGATAGGCAATGCATATGAATGTAAGTTGTGTGACAAAAATCAAACATTGTCACTGAGCTTAATATAATAAGACCGAGTAACAGGGCAATTATGCCATGGTAAAAACCTAAATATCAGTGGTGATCCCAAACCTCAAACCGCGGCTGATAGTAGTGCTCCTAGACCTGAAAATCATGACTAATGCACTAGTGGGAACAAACAGGAAGTTTTTTATCCTAAAGATCCAAAAAAATGAAGGTAGATGCAGTTATTTAGTAGAAAAGAGGTCGGTGATATTTCCGACCAATCAAGTAAAAAGTGTGCACATCCCCGATACCTCTTTTATCTCAAAATCCAGTTTATCAAATTATTCAGGTTGTACGACTCCCGTTGAAACCCGTTTTAAAAGAATAAAAGTGTAAATTTAGTCTTTCTAAAAATAGTCATGAAAATCCAATGCATAAACTAGGATGGTACCACAAAACATGTAAGAACGGAGTAACAATTCAATGCATGACATCACCAACATATAAACAATAGCAACCACACAACCTAAATTATATAACCGAAAACATCTTGCCCCTAGAGCACATAAAGACTAACCTTCCAAATAGCCCTCGACGAAGGCCTTGGGAACGACAATATCCCAACAAATTAAACAATAACAACATGACATGCTCACCAATACTTGGGAAACCTAGGAGTCAATGAAGAGTTCGGTAATGAAAGGGGGATAACTCAAGGATCGACACTTTACCCTATACATACTACTCAACAACAACCGAGCACGACTAGTGCCAACCTACTACTATGAAAAACAACTAAAGTCTCAAGCACCAATGTAGATTACCCCGAAGCAATCATCATAGGGAGAAACAAATAGCAGTTGGGGTGTTAAAACACATTCTAAGGCATCTAAGTCACATAATAGTCTAAGGTCTCAAGTATCAACTCTTAAGAGGATTACTACAATAATTACGCCATTAACAAGGCACTACTAGCATAAGCTAAGGATCCCACCACTCAAGGCTATCGAAAGTTGCTACCGGAAATCAAGCAAGTGGAACAAAAGGGAAGGAGTAATAAACCTATCACGTATACAATCCTAGCATACATGCACAATTCATATTAAACATTATGTAATAGAACACACTTAAGAAAAGTAAACCATAGCCTACCTCGAAGACAATCACTCATGCTCCCAATCCAACAAATTTGAAATTTACCCTCTGAAATGCCTCCTAATACTACCACGCTAACAAATAAATAATCATGGATTCAATAAAGACGTTTAGATACAAAAATTAAAACAATTGGAGACAAACACAAAATCAAGTCAAAAAACAAAATTGTAGGAGCCGTATTGGGAATCCCACAATTGACTCCTCCAATTAGTCTGAAATATCTCAAGGAACTTGTGCCCCAAAAAAAGGCAGAATCTGAACCCTAAATCATTACAAAATCAGCCCAACAATTTAAAACTCAAGAAACACCATTAATGGGGTTAAATGGAGGATTTGAGACAAGAAATTACCTAAAATAACCAAGTCCACAATGCTCCTCCAACGGGCCTAACTCAACGCCCCATCAAGTAGCAACTGAAATTAGTTAAATCAGAGTTCTATGGCTAAAAAAATGTCGTTTGGAATAATGAACTTCTTAGATGAAATTTGGGATTTATAACTCAGCCATTTCGTCTCTAAAATTCATTTTATGTCGCTAAGAACCTATTATTCAATCCTATATGTCTACACCAACAAAAATAGATTCACTATTTTTTCAGTTTCAAAATGGACCCTCCAGATTTTTTTGGGACCCGATAAAAAAAAACAATGTATGCCACCCCACTAAATCTGGCATTTGGACTCAATTGAGTCATCAGATTTCCAAAAAAATATTGTTATTATAGAAATACCCCATCGGTAGGGATGGAAATGGGGCGGGGTGGGTTTAAGGCTATGCGGGGCAGGGCGGGTTGAAGTGGGTTTTTTAAAAATTAATGTGGGGTGGGGTATATGTGATTTCAAACTTAATTTTAACTTCTTACATGTTATAAGAGTGATATATCATTATTTATTAAAATAATTTCTTTAAAACTACTAAAATATTCAATATAGTAAATGAAAATGGTTCAATAAAAAACAATACAATCTCTTACATGTTTCCAATTGACCTCTAAAAAATAAAATTTAAAGTCGCTATCCTATTAAATTAATACAACTTAATGAAAAAATGAATTTCTTTTCATGAATTTTATTTTTATTATCAAACTTAACTAGAAAAATAAATTATTAAAAAAGTTATGCGGGGCGGGTCTATGCTGGGCGGGTTGAAAATGAAAAAAGTTGTTATGCGGGGCGGGGTAGGGCGGATTAAAAATTATGCGGGTTAAGGTCAACCTACCCCACCTCCGCCCCGCCCCACCCCATTGCCATCCCTACGACCATCGGGATCCCTTAAGGCCTAAAACTCAACTTTTCGCGTAAACACTCAAATCACAACCTAAGGTCTCGGGACTCTATCCAACCACTCTATTAATCCTAATTCAACATTCCGGAGCTAACGAAACTAACATAATCACATTCTGAGTTCTACTATGTGATGTATTTATCGGAGTCAACCATTCAAACTTTAGAAGCTCCAAAATAGAAAAAACTTGCATAAAAACCAAATGAATGACCAGTTAACTAATCAGTCAGTCCCATCAAGTCATAAATAACTTGGGGCCACTACATGAAATATCTTAATGTGGAAAATATTGGAAACCAGAGAAAATGACCTAGAGGGTCATTACCACATCCACTACTAAAATGACTTTCGTCCTTGAACAAGAAAAGCCCGAAGGAACAAAAAGACGAGAGTACCAAACCCGTATGCTCTGCCAAACCCTTACACACCCTCTTTTATAGAATAAAGCCAACTTAGAACTTAGGCAAAGAGAAAAACTCTTAAATTCATATCTTCGCTTCAAAACTCCAAACAATCCTCCAAGTCCTCCCTTTTACTTCGGCTCTCGCCTAACTAATTCTAACTCGATCGGAAGTACTAGATTTATCTGAGATATACCAATACAACACTAATACCAATGAATTAAGAAACCACATGACCATGTAGAACAACCCAACCCATAATAGGGTTATCTACCTTATACTCTGATTCCAACGCTTTCAAATCATCAAGAGCATCTTGTCCATCCTGAACCACACAAAGCCTCTCTGTCACCAGCTAAATCCTACTCGTAAAACCACATGGTTGAAAACTTAAAAGAATGTCATGCTCCACTTGAACGCCGAGAAATGATAACAACCAATATAAGTAACAAAACCTAGGTCAAGGATTAAAATACAACCTTTACTTATGAAACCAACACTCTATGTTGAGACACAACCTTATGAAACTGAACATGTCACTCCAATGGACGATGACTTCCACGGAAAAAATAGCTACACTGAGCCCAATTCACTAAATTTCTTCTACCAAGGGAACTTCTAGAAAACCAATGTCATGTACTTATGAACTACTCTGCAAGCATAAATATAATCTAATCACCCTAATCTATCCGGTAGGTAGCGTATAAGCATAGACAACTAATGAATAGTAACCCAAAAGGTACCATCCCCAACAATGAATACTGCAACCTAACCGTAATAACAAAAGAAAACCTCGCATCCTGAAACAAGTATGTAGTCACTGATTCCATGAATTATTTTGATGTCATCTTGTAGATGCATCCTTCCGCGAAGGCTAAATCTGAAGCCATCAATAAGCCACCAAATAAAAATCTAAATCAAAAGTCTAACCTTGATAACTATCAACATCACTGCCGTGGAACAACGACAATACCTGAGTGCTATAATGGACCACTTCTTCAATTCACGGATAGCCATAACCAAGCACCAAAACCATCCGAACGAGAGAGACCAAATATACATGCAGGGGAAATATCAACATTGGAACCTTATGAACTAAGAATAAGATTAAGACAAGGGGAAGAATCATTTAACTAGGACTACCACAACACCAAAGAAGGTGGACCCACCCTCCACATAACTTTAACACCCACCAACCTCTCAACTACTAAACAAAATGATGGCACACAATGAAAACAACTTCCTATTATTAATAGATCAAACAACAATTTTTTTAAAAAATACGGTAAAGTTGGTCTAGCCACATATCAAGTAAGGATCGATATCACAACAAAAGCATATCGTAAGGGTGGCAAAAGGGAAATCCAACAAGCTCACCTATAAGATCATAACAAAAGCCACCACGTTCAAAGGCACAGGGAGTTACTTAACAACAAATCCGAAACATAGAAACATGACCTAGTTGAGCCACTTCTAAAATAAATCAACTAGAGGATATAAATACAAACACATAATCCCTAATAAGGATATGGCAATAGTAAAAATATGAACAACAAGTTAAGCAGGCATGCATTAGTATAAAAACCCTTAATCCACACTACATAAGAAATAAGGGATAAAACAATGAAATCACATTTATACTAATGATAAATGGAGCCTCGGTCCTTGGCCTGCCTGTAGAAGTATAGAATGGATCCTGTCCGACCTCAACCTGATTATCAAAACTGCCACCAACAATACTCATTGTTTATAATTATTAATATTTTGAACAATTTAAAGAATTACATACTTATTAAAACTACAACTTGCAATTTTTATGTGTAAATGTAGATGGTTTATTCAATTTTACTATTGTTGACCATATTTTCGATTTTAAAAGTAGATGGTTTATCTTTGTTAAATTGAAAATTGATGTTTTGTGAGTGATCAATTTAATAAGATGCAATTTTTTTATCCTCAAACAAATCAAGTGAAACAAATAGCAAACATGAAAACAAAATTGTTCTTCTCATAGCTAGTTAGAAGGCCATAAAAAATAAAATTGTCCGACAATTATCTACCTTGACCCAAGTACATAATAGTTCAAGGGTATAATTGGATAGAAGCTTTTATAGAGTTTTAATCCAAACACAAGATGAGGTGGGAAACAATGAACCAAACACTTGATAAATATAAATCTCGCTTTACTAATTTCTGCACTACTAATCCCTGCAATACTAGTCCCTACGTTACTAATTCATGTGTTACTAATCCCCGCGTTATTAATCTTTGTACCAAATGACCCCTAAATTGAGTAGCAAAGTCAATCTCATAATAAACCCCTGACTCAACTCTTGCTCATGAGGGAACAATGTGGGAGTATGCCTTGCGGACTTGAGAAACCTCAACGCATACTCAGATATGGACAACGAACTAGGTTGGAGACCAACCAACCCAATTGTGGTCTATGAATTACTTGCTACACAAAGAACAACACTTGTCTATGGTGTACCCTCGAACATACTTGGGCCTCCTAACATTGAATCTCGAGGAGCCGAGGTGGCCTATAACCTTGTCAGAGTTTGGTCTACCCCTTACTCTCAGGCCATTGAAGAACATCTCTAACCTCAAGTTCTATACCTAACTGAGGCTCTCTAACCTGACCAAGCACCAAAATCCAAGTGTATGTGTTGATGTTTCATCTGTATCCATCGAAAACTTCGTGATATCTATCTAAGAAAATGTGCATTTTGAAGAAGCATTTAAGAGGTAGATAGAAGCATATGCACATGATAAGGAATTAAGAATTCATTCTAGCCTACCGAAGAAAGGATATATACATCTCCACATCCATCGGCATGACTCTACTAGGAACTTGTTATCATACAAAAAATATACCGATCAACCTAGAGCTTTGATACTAATCTATCACGACCCAATTTCTCAGGTCTTTGTGGCACCTACTATATCCACTAGTAGGTAAGCCAAACCCATAGATCGGAACCAAGAGTAAGGGACTATCATGCCGAAAAAAACAAAAGGGAATAGGGAGCAATATCAGATTATAAGAAGAAGAAATGAACAAATATATACATACAACAACCCTAAGATCTAGAATCACTCGGTAGTCGAGCTTGTAGTCAAACAAAAGTACAAGGATTTACAAACACAAATATATACACACTATATATGAAAGAAGTATAACGATTAGTCCTAGCTAAAATAGAGGGGGACCGTCAACTCCGAATGTCAGGAGCTCATCCCAGTCTTTGAATCCCAAAGCTGCTCTACATGAGATCCAAATAAATGGAGAGAACTCGTACAATGATCTGTAGGTTACACAAGTATAATATGAGTATCAACAAGCGATACTCAATAGGCATAGGACGGCTATGCTCCAAAGATAGTGCAATTATAAACATCAGGTAGGTAAAGAAAGCATAGCATAAATAACTAATGAGGAAATATCACATGATAATACAGGTAACAAAAATGAAGGAATATAATGCACTGATTAAGAGACAGAGTCAAGGGCACATTCATGGAGATGCAAGCCCAACAACCAACTCAAGATAAGATCCTACCACAAATATCAAATAACCAAAGATACCAATGGTAAACACCATTACTCAACATAATTACGTAGAAGGTCAATCAAACCCAACCTAATAAAAATGCACAAAGATAGGGATAAGTCCAAACCAATTATATATATCTAACAATACAAATACACAAGATACACAATATTAGTTAGAGAATAACCTAACCGGACTCCAATATGCTTGGAAGGTACAAAACATTAAATATAACCCAATCAGCGATCCATAAGACTTGCGGGTGCAACCAAGAACCAAGCTTACTAGTGATATGAAATGCATATGAATGTAGGTTGTGTAACCAAAATCTAATAGTGCCACATATCTGAACACCACAAAACTGAGTAATAAGGCAATAATGTCGGGGTAAAAACCCAAATTTTAGTTGTGAGCCCAAACCTTGAACCACAGCCGATAGTAGTACATGGGGACATAAAACTTGCAGCTAATGCACTAGCGAGAACAACTGTGAATTATTTTATCCCAAATATCCATAAAAATGAAGGTACATGGAACCATTTAGTAGAAGAAGAGTCGATGTATTTTTGACCGATCTAGTAAAAAATGAGCACATCCTCGATGTCTCTTTTATCTCGAAAGACAGTTTATCAAATGATCCCGTCAAAAAAGGTATTAAAGTGTAAAAGTAGTCTTTCTAAAAAATAGTCGTGAATGTCCAATGATCGAACTAGATCATACCACAAAACACGTGAGAACTGAGTATCAATGCAATGCATTCCATCACCAACATCCAAAAAATAGAAACCACACAACCTAAAGTGTATAATAGAAAACACCTTGATCCTAGAGAACAAAAGACTAACCTGAAGTTCAGTTGGTCCTCGACCAAGGCCTTTGGCCCAACAATATGCCAACAAATTCAACAATAACAACATAACATGCTCACCAATACTTGGGAAACCCCAGAATCAACAAAGAGTTTGATAAAGAAAGAGGGGATAATCAATGATTGATGCCTTACCCCATACATACTCCTCAATAAGACCTGAGCATGATTAGTGCAAACCTACGACTATGATAAGCAACTAAGGCCTCAAGAACTAACAGAGGGTACCAAAACTGAAGCAATCATCTTACAGAGGACCAAACAAAAAATAGACTAATTTCTCAAGTATCAACTCTAAAGAGGATTACTACACCAACTACGCAACCAACAAGGTGGTACTAGCTATCACGAACCAAGGATAAACCCTAGATGTAACAAGGCGTATAAGACCCTGAGAGGCCTCATACAAGCCACTTATCATATCATAACGTAAAGTAATAGAAATGATGCAAAAATTTAAAACATTTTCAATACAATCAAAGTCTTTTATAAAATGAGCGGAAGTCTAATACACTTGTCTCAAACCATCTAAAACATGAATATCTTTAGGACGCAGCCCATACAATAGTTCTAAACATAAAATGAAAGACATAAGTACATGGTGGCTATCTCCTCGAATACTATGAGGACTCACCAAAACTTCAATCCTTGCTTCTACTAAGATACTAGCCACGGGGATTAAAGTCAATTTCGCCGGACCCTACAGTTGAATAAAATGTAGGCAAGAGTATGTGTCACGACCCGAAAGCACCCCTAGTTGTAACCGGCGTACTCGACCTCTCGGAGGTTTAATACAAGCCTCTTAGCATTCATTCATTGCATAAACACTAAAAACCATAAGGAATTTAAAACTTTCTTTACAATCGAAAGAACACCTTTTAAATAAAAAGCAAGAGGAAGACTTCTAGACTTTATACATGATGTCTCAAAACCATCTAATACTTGAATACAACATTGGGACTTAGCCCACTCAAAACTATAACAAAACTACAAGACATAAATGAACATGTAGGGTATTGTCCTCGAATCTATGAGGACACACCAAGTCTTCATCTTCAAACACCTTAGAAACCTATCCGAATATCAACATCTCCAAATCCCTACACTTTAGTCAAAAGGGAAAGAAAGGGGTTAGCACAATTAAGTACTAAGTATGGAAACCATGCAAAACATGCTAAAAGGGAACATTTATTGGAGAAACATGCTTTATGCCATTTGGTAAAACTTCATGAAAATACAAGTATAAGAGTCACAATACTCAATCATAAACAACATACAAGTCATAAACCACTTTAGCACATACTCCACACATAACCCATTCCTTCACCTTAAACCATTCACCTCAAGTAACCCTTGGACAACACCTTGTGCAATGTATGAATAGCGTCCCATACCACCATCCACACTAAAGCATCATCCTAAGGCCACCTAACGCGAACTTACCACTTATCATGAATGCGTGCTTTTAAGACCTTCTTTAACAAACCTTTACAATCACAAGCATAAACCCACATTTCAAGTCACCATTCACAAATAAGACCATATTCACATCATTTACAACTCAATTAACACAAGTGTACAATACTTAAACATGATAGCAAAGTAATTCCTTCATTACCATTTAAGCCTCTATCTCAAGTAACCCTAAGCCACACTTAAGTGAATAATGAAATGACCGCCCATACAACCTCTTCATATACACCTAAGTGTTCCTAAGAGTTACCATAGACAAGGGTTTTATCATTACATTATAACATACTAAGTCAACATTCTTTATAAAACTATTTAAGAGACACACAAGCATATAGGGGACAATCACATAATAGCCCTAAGGCTTAGGGAACTCACTTTAGTATCTTTTAAGCCTACTCGTGCCATGTGTAGATAACATCCCATACTACTACCTACACGTTGTAGAACCTATCCAATACTAGAGTGCACTCCCATATGATGGAAATAGGCCTTAACCGACATAGACCACACTAGCAAGGTATGGAATCCGAAGTCTATCCTACTCCGTGGAGGTTGTTCTACTTGCCAAGGGTAGAACTAAAAGCAACCCATGTTGGCACATGGTTTAAGAGATGTCCAAGGATGTTCATTGTGCCTAATCTCATGCTCAACTAGGCCACCATCCTAACCACATCCACTCGATGCTTAGCCTTGGTTTC
>JAJOOS010002935.1:0-23828 GCA_029582725.1 Solanum chiquidenum | reverse complement strand
AGATAAGAAAAAGGATAAGAAGTGACAGTTGGTTGCCATGCCAATGGTCAAGTATAGAATACCTTTTTACTTCCCCATTCTTTACTTTTCCTCCGTATGTTTTTCACAAATAAATCCATCGATCTGAATTCAACAAAATTTTTGTATCTTCCAATCTCTCCTTAAAAATAAGTTTTAACTTGAAATTTAGATTCAATAGTCCCTGCTGTAGCAATGAAGTCCTCATATTAATTTGAAAGGAAAATTCATATTTGAAGTACAGGACTGACTAGCTACACGAAAAAATTAAATTAAGTTCAGTAAATTCTAATATTAACATGTCCATCATACATCTCTAAGCTAAAGATCTCTGTTACATGGATGTTCCATTTCTCTGGATGTACTCATGACGGACGATGGGATATGAGTATGGGGCTTCATGTGATGATGTGAATGTCTTAAAATACAGCAAAAGCTGGTAAAAAATGTGCGTACCCTTAGAGATATTCATAGATACCCAGGTTGATACGTACCTGTAAAAAAGTCTACGTAACATTGCTGAAAATATTTTTATTTTATGCGTTGAAATTAATCTTGTTAAGTTTTTTTAACTGTGAATCTTAATTAGTATCTCTTTTTGAGATTTTAATTGTGAATCTATTTTGTAGCATCAAACGTCAGACATGTAATATATAATTATCAAAATATTCAAACTCCTCTTAGTTACTCCCTCCAAACCAGTTTGTTCGTCTTACTTTCCTTTTCAGGCCATTTAAAAAAGAAGGTCTCTTTCCTTTTTTGGCAACTTTTTAATTCCAACTTTCCACATGGCATGTTGATCCCAAGATTAAAGGACAATTTTGGCATATTCTATATTATTTTAGTTTAGGACAATAAGATTCAAAAGCCTTCCGTACTTTCTTAAATACCGTGCCAAGTCAAATCTAGACAAACAAATTGAAATGGAGGGAGTATATTATATATAATAAGTTTAGTTTCTAACTCGAAATAGTTAAAACAAATGATAATGACGTTTTGACATGCTAATTATTAGAATGTCAGAGTAGCCACAATAAACTTTTGGGTATAACAATTACATAAAACTATCAACAAAGTCTCAAATATAATAATATATTTTTGATAACTAAGAGAATTCAATTAATCAAAAGAGAAAAGCAGGTATCCTGAGAGGTTATCATCTGAGGACTTCAAAACAATTTACACGTAACTATCAACAAAGTTCGCCCAATCTCTCATAACATTGTTAATCAGTCTAGATCAAAATATTGCTAATCCATATGTGTGCACTTGACTTGTTATCAACTCTAGTGAATATATATATATATATATAGAGAGAGAGAGAGAGTAACCTGACTCATGGCTGAAGCAAAACGAACAGTGAAGTCATCATGCTCAGCACGGATCGCCCCAATATGGTTGACAATCAGATATTGCCTCTGATAAGTAAATGGCGTTAAGAAATTACTTAAAGGAATCCCTTGAAAATTTTCTAGTGGATAGTACAAGAAGTTTATTAGACAAACAGAAGAAACACAAGGAAAGTATGTTGAGATATAACTTATAAGCTAAAAATACAAACTAAACTCCTATATATAACATGTACTTTTCAAAGAACTAAAGCATTTAAACTTAGAATAAAACTGAATGTGAACTGCCTACTATTTTACAAAAAAATTATAATACTTGCATCTCTAGTAAAAACATTTTTAAAACAGCTTACTGTATTTAAGTACTAAAAAAGAAACAATATACTCACTCGAAGGCCAAATAAGTTTCATGGATTCAAACTACTACTATTAAAAGAGAGAGGGGGGGGGGGGGTTCAAGAAATGAGTACAACGTGAAACCACTTTAAATTAGAGTAATATTCTCCTTGGCTGTCGAACTTTAAAGTGACAAAGTTCATAGAGAAAAGTATTTGAGACTGTTGGTGAAGGCGAGAGGGAAAAGTTAAAATAAAAAGAAGGAACTGGACATTGCAAGCTTTCTTTAACTATTTCCTACAAAAAAAACAATAGATTTTCGGCTGATAAGATTCAATTGGAATATGAAAAGAAAAGGCGCAGGCGCTAAAGTTCTATTCTGTTTCAAGAGAATCTGTTTACAAGTTATTGGCAGTAATAAGAAGTTAATTTCGGAAAACCAAATCTGACTCGCATTGAGCCAAAAAAAAATTTTGTACAGCATGAAAAGCAACAAAGGAAGATTAAAGGTCAGAAACAGAGAAAGGATATTCTTGTGCCTCACGCAGTGGCAGCTCATGAGGTGCTGGAAGAGTGAGAAGCCGAGTTTGTGCAGAAAATTTAGGGAAGTATGTCGATAACTCTTTTAAAATCGCAGCAGGAGACAGGTGAAGATCTGGGAAAGCAGGTACCACAGGATCATTCTGCATAAAGAGAAAGGTAATAAGGACATTTTCCAGAGTCTCAACAGTACACGGTATTAAAGTTCATATCATAATAAGAAACAGAACATGAAAAAAAGATTACTGCACTCAAAGGTTCAGTTCAAAATTTGCACAAGAACAAATGAACATACCTTAAATATGTTAATAAGTCTGTTGATTTTCACCCTTTTGTACAATGATTCACTATCTTTCTCTGATGATGCTGCTAGGACAACAAGGACAGGCAAAACACGAAGAAGTGTGTGCCTCTCCGGAAATAGAAGTGCAAAATTCAACTCCAAAGACTCGACTATGAAGACAATGAGAACTTGAAGAATGTCTTCAACACTATAAAAAGTCAAGGAGCTCAGGGAAAAGTAGTGCACAGAAAATGAGCATACCAATTTCACATACATGAAAATATTACCACCAAAGTAAATGGCATTTCGACAAAATCAATATTGCAAAGAGCAGAAATTAGTGGTCAGACAACAGACATCCTAAAAGAGATGGACATTTGCTTGCTTCATCAACAGTGTCAATTTTCCATCATCTGTGCTATACTCAATCAAGTGGCTTAGTATAAAAAGGTACTTCAGACACTTGGAATGCAAGGCTAAAAGAACGGACCAGTGATATCAAGGTTGGAAAGTTGATTACCTTTCTAATTTAAGATCCTCTCAAACGGATTCTATTCAGTTCCAATGTTTAAACCAATCTAGCAGGACATCCAAGTTGGCTACATCACAAACTGGTTACTGATCCTACTTTTATATAGCTATCAGGTGCTCTCTCTTAGCATTTTTTTTATCAAGTAAATGTATTTTCATACATAAACATGGCCAAAAACTGACTGTATACAAGGGGTATACCAAAAGGTAAAGAATCTAAAAAGATATGATTCTCTACAAACTCCACCCAATCTTCTATACAACAAGGAACTCTATGGGTGCACCAAAGAATATAAGGGACCGGAGACTACTCAACTCAGTAAAAACCTAGATTCCACCCCTCCATGTTTTCCTTCAGAACCTTCTTCCAAAGGGTTTGATCCTCCTGTGAGTACCTCCATTAGCCATTTCATAAGCATACTTTCATTGTGGGTCGTGAGGTCTTTGATTCCCAGGCCACCTTGGGACTTTGGTTGTGTTATTGCTTTCCATTTTACCAAATGGAATATGTGAGTTTTATTGCCTTCTACCCGAAAATTCCTTTTAACTTTTTTTTTTATAATTGTGGTGTCCAGACGCTTGTGCGCACCTCGACTAATTCCAAGGGACATCTGTCACCTCCCACCAACAATAGGTACTAGATAACTCTGTCCACCAAAGTTAGAACAAAAAATTCCTTTTAACTGTATCTATCAGTTTCAACACAAGCATGGGATAAGGAATAGGGACAGAATATAGGTGGGTAGACTATCTATCAGTTTCAACACCTTAACTTTCTCTAGAAACCCATCAACTTGTAGCCACATGTTCTCAAGTTTGAACTTTGAAGTAGGAGGAGTTTATTTCTCAATCTCCACTTTAGAGCATTATGGGTTTATGATCTGAGAACATCTGTTTAACCTTCCTGAAGGTGTTGCTCCATTCATTAGCAATTAGGAACTTGTCTATTCTTGATACTTAAAGTCTGTTTTCACCCCTAGACTAGGTAAAGGCTGCACCTTGTAAAGGCATGTCTATAAGGCACAGATCTTCAATTGTTTCTGAGAAGCCTCTCATTGCCTTTGATCTTCTGGTGCAGTTTAAACACGCACTCTCATATCTGCAAACATTATAATCACCCACTGATCATTCCATAGTCCTCTGATTACGGCAAGCTCATCCCAAAGTTTCTCTCCTTGAGGATTTGTGTGAAGGCAATAAACCCCTGTGAAACACCACCTATAATACTCTTGGACACTTTCCAGCATATAACAAATTGCGTAGGATCCGTGTTGCACTCCTATACAGCTCCAACTTCTCTTGTCTGATAGTATTATCTCCCCACCACTACTGCCACTAGATTGTAATTCAGCCCAGCCAATCCATCTAGTTCCAAACACCTGTTGTGAAAAGCTAGATGTTCATTCATCAATTTTGGTATCTTGAAGGCATGCAATATCTCCCACTTGCGATAAGCTAGATGTCCATTCCTCATTTGGTTTCTTGAAGGCATACTGGCATAGTAGATCAGTTTTCAACTTGTGGATTAAAGATTTCAGAGTTTCCTTTAAATTTTTTTGATAAGGTAACTTTGTATTCACACCAAAAAAAAAACTCATCAAATAACAACTGATGAGGTGGGATTTACAACCCCATAGGGCATCCTGATAACCAAAAACCCAAAAAAGAACTTTACAATTGTCCTCTGAAGTCCACTAGACTTACTACCTCCCCCACCATATCCTGTTTACACCAAAAGTACAGCAAACTCAGACTCTTCATCCTGATTTCAGAGTTTCCTTTAATTGCTTTAATATAACCCCACACATTCCAACTGAGCATCTGTAGCTTCATTTAGAATGAGATTTTAAAAACCTACCCCTTCCAGTGCTATCACCCCATCATAATTGACCAAGAATTCTAATTTCCCCAACTCTATATCCTTATTTGATCTCTTTTTCTTTGTTTGTTTGCATGCTGATTTTTTTGTCGTAGTTGCAGCTGCCACCTTTGATCCATATGCTGGATAATGTTCAGAAATTCATGCTCAAACAGTGACATGTTGACACCAAAAAACTTACAATCCTTTACGCTTACAATTTTGGTCCACCTCAAAGTCACTATCACATGGGTTTTGATTGTTTGAGAGTTCGAACCTACTTTTTTTTTTATGACCGTGGTGTTCGGGCCAGCTTTCGCACACCTCGACTAATTCCACGGGATACCTGCCACCACCTCCCACCAGTAACAAGTACCAGGTAACTCTGCCACCAAGGCTAGGACAGATGGGAAGAATCACCTAGTATTTTTCGTCTCCACTTAATTTTGAACCAACCACTAGGCAACACCCTTGGATGCAAGAGTTCGAACCTACTTGGTTCCATGGGAGAGAGAAGTACTATAGTGAGAGGAGAAGTCAGAGTTTGGTTGACTAACCAGTGGTCTCTCTGCTTCTGGAATAACACTTTTGAGTAGTGTTTGCAACACAATTTCAAGGTTGGACTCACAATCTGCATCGGAATGGTCATCATATTTAGTCTTAGCTGAGAGAATTGCTGGAGAGGCACTGATGTTGTGCAGGGAATTAATTTCATCAGATAGCGGGTCGGGTCTAGCATCCAATATAAGAATGGTTAATCAGTCGGCGCAAGGATCTAAATTTAAAAACGCCCACCTTTCTCCGATAGGTTTTAGTTTTTTTCCTTCATTTGGGCTTTATTATTTGGGATTAGCCACCAATAACATGAGATTTATCATGACAGATCTTAGGGGTCATGAGCATCCAGTCATAAATACATAACATTCATATGCAACAAAATTCAATCAGTGCAGCAACATTGATTCACCATTCCTCTGGGTAGAGAATCTTCATTTGAAGGATACTTGTTCACACGGAACATCTCAACATGCAAGTTCAACAAAATAGCCCACCTCGTGCTCAAGAAGATCTGCAAGTATGTTACAATTCATGTTCAGCACATACAAATACATGCAAGTTAACATGATTCAAAAACCTAAACATACACGAGAAGTAGATATATACCTGTAAATCATCCAACTCCTCCCTCATTGAATCTGTATCTTGCCACTGCACACTAACCTGTGTGAATGTCCTGGCATATAAAATATGACAAACAAATGAAACACTTTCAAATAGGAAGAAGTTCTATTAAATGGATGGTTACATTGAACTTCCTGGTGTTGGGAGAAGTACAAAATAGAGGGGAAAAGGAGAACAACCACGTAACAGATTTCTTTAAGCTGCTTCATTCAATCGATCAACTAAGCTTAATCCCTAACTAGTCTAGTGGACTATATGAATCCTCTGCATTTATTGTGCTCTATTCAGGCTCATTTCATTCCAAATTTAGGCTACTTCATTATAAACATAAAATTTGATGACTGATACTTCATGAAATACTAAATTGTTTCTCTAATGCAAGCACCCAGAACAAACAAACAATTAAATAAGATTTTGTGGGACCTTTGGTTTTTACCATTTCTTCTTGGCCATTGTTCTCTCCTTTGCACCGTGAGGGGCCCACCAATATTTGGCCCCTTCATCCTGGCAGACTGGCAGTTCAAAGTTCAAAACCAGGATCCTGCCTTTTCCACACCCTTTGATGCTCTGGGGAGGGGGTGTTGGGGTTACCTTTAAGATTTGGTGGTTACACAATTTTTTAGGGGGGCACAACAGATCCTATGTTTTCAAGAACTCTTTCAAATTGAAAAATCAGAACAAAAATTTGGAGCAAAGAGTGACCACACTCAGTATACACTGAGCAAGAATATACAACTCCTTAAAAGATAGTACCCCAGAAATATGCTACTAAGAGAGTTTCAATAAAATATGCAAATAAGAAATTCTTGATTGCAATCAACTTAAGGAAGACCTTCTCATGAATTAACACCAAACATGAGGTTGTCGTGAAAATGAAAGAACTTGTACCATCAATTACATTGATTTTCTTTTAAAATGATCACTTTGTTCAAATACTTCCCTTGTTTTTTTTGGGTTTTTTTTAAAAAAAAAAAAACTGGTAACTTAATACTTCCCTTGTTTTTTGATTGACAAACACTACCAAAACTGATAAAAGCATTACTACTTGTAAGTACTCAATTTATAACATGTTAAGCCATTGTGCAACCAATTGTCCTAAATGGCAAGGATGGAAAAGTTGAGCACTCATGAAATACAAACAACTATGACACACACCTTTTGTACCAAGAGAAGTCATTAGGTATACTAGCTTTAGCATTTTTAAGATGATCAAGCTGGATCAGAACATCAAGTAATTTCAGCATGGACCTGCAATAAATTCATTTGAAATTTATGCCCTAATGATCAGTGAGAAGTTAGTGATTCAAGTGCATTATGGAAAACGAAGAAAATACACCAAGCATAAGCTCAATAAAACAGAAAAGATAAACTAAATGAACTAGTAAAGGTGCAAGTTCACTTTCACAATAAAACTTCAGCTGTTCTCAACTGTATGCTTTTTCTTCTTCTTTTTTGGGAAAATAATCATGTAATAATCAGAAATCAGGTGGTGTGGCATAGTTAAAAGAAGTATTCATCAAATGATTTGGATCTGTGCAAATAAATGGTCTCTTCTTGCATCACAAATATTAATCAAACAATACTGCACGAACATCATCTCCAAAAGAGCAATCACATACTGGCTTTTTAGGTCAAATCTATGTAGAGAGGAATTTGACTGCCTTGCCTAATTTAAAGTCTCAAGTAATAAGCTATGTGTCATCAGATCAAATTTTCAGCAGCCGGACCAAGTACTACATTCCGTAAATCTCGACTTATCCAAATTTGTCTTTGACACCTATCTAATTTTTTGAAAATAAACTCTGCTATGTAAATAGCAGTTTCCAATTGTGCTAAAGAAGAGACTCTAATGGAAAATTGGCATGTTTCCGAAGATCTTTTTTTCAGATTTGGTAAACCTTAACCCCCACGCCAAAAACAGCCGTACCCAGGATAGTGGTTTTTTTTCCACTTAGCTATATTGGTGACTCAAACCCAAACCTCATTATTGGAGGTGGAGGTTCGCTTTCCCTCCTGTCAACATTTTCCAAGATTATACACACCCTAAAAAAAGCAATAACAATCAAGGATGTGAATACAAAATAGTAACATGTAATCTTTACCCAGTAATAAATCATCACAATACAGAATAAAGAGAAAAGACTAATCTATTTTAGAAGTATAAGAGAACAGACTAATGAAAAGACAAAACACGTGTACAGACCAAAGATGAGTTACTGTGGGACCATTAATACGACGCTCAGGTCTGGAAAAACGTTGCATGTCAGCTGCCAGCTGCATTGAGACAGATCGAGCAGAAAAGCTTGAGTGAGAAGAAATTTCCATCATTAGTATAGATTATAGATAAACAGAAAAGCCAGTTCAAACCTTAGATGCCGCGGATGCTTGCCATCTCTGAATTTCACGTAGACGGCTCATTTCCAAATCCAAAACTTGGTAAGTTTCGAGATACAGGTCAGCCTGACTTTGCTTCATAGAATCTGGAAGCTGCAATACTATGTCTTTAACTATTACAAGTTTTTTAAAAGAAAAAGTAGGACAGTGGCAAAAACATGGTGCAAACATCAAATAAATATGTACAAGGAAGAAAGATTAACAACTTCAATCTGACATCAATATGTCTAAATAATTGAACAAGGAACTTTATCTCTCAAAAAGATTAGCTTTCAGCACTAGTTCTCTTCCTGGGGCATTATAGACCCATTTAACTACACAATAAACATCCAAACAAAGTACAAAGAAAATGCAAAACTAGATAAAATACATTTTTTTGATAACCGAGAAATCCCCGAGGACCAACTAGCACACGGTTCAAAATTTGATGCATAATGAGCTCACCCTTCTCCACTTAAAAACCTGGTGTTTTCCTCATAACAGAACTCAAACTCTTGAGGTGAGCCTCATTGACAGTTTGACACATCAAGAGATGTGCTCCTTACCACTGAACCAAAGCCCGGGAGTAGATGAAATACTAATTATCGCGACAATAATAGAGCTCAATAGTTTTAAAAGAGAAAAAAAAACAAGAAGGTTCATGAGGCTTAAAGCAAAAGACGTAATGTGAAATGGATGCTACGATGTGAAGTGCACAAGTTACAGAAAATTAAATTATACCAACATATATGAATTTATTACAAAATACAAATTACGATTAAAATAACAAAATTTAGCATCCAATAAACAATAATTTTGATACTAATCTAACTCTTTAAAGTTTAGATTCAAGGAACTGATTGATCCTTGTTGGGATAACTTTGCACATCATGTTTGAAGCACACTTTTCTTAATGGGTACTGTTAGAAGCAAACACCTCTATAAAGCGCATGTCTTCACCCATGAAGCAATAATCCCTTCTTTTGCATCGCTTTGAGTGACAACACAACGACTATTAATAGCTAGCTTATCATCACATTGAAGAAGTGGTTACATATACATGTAGACTTGAACCAATTTGATAAACCCTAACACATTCAAGAAACGGTATATGGAATTTTATGAATTTGAAAGGAATTGTATATTTGTTACCTTTCTAGTTAAGGTCTGAAGTCACCAAAGAAGAAAGCAGCTACGATTGGATTGTTTAACAAATGGCTTGCATTGTTTACTGAAGTTTACAACTACAAGTCAAGGGATACCTGTCTAGATCTCCTTATATGTGGACCCGAGGTAGCACGAAGGGAGCACTTTGGTTTAAAGTGAAGCTACCTTTATGAGCTTTATGCTACATGTGTTGATTAGTAGAGAACTTTTCAGTCCTTCGTCATTTTATTTAGTTTAGAGACCTCAGTGAAGCTTTTTTGTAAAGGTCAAGTTATATTAATAGACTACCAAGATGATATAAGAAATACAAGAAACACAAAAACTCCAACCATAAAAGTATCAAGTGACCCATTCTAAAAAACAAACTTAAGAAGTCCATGTACTGATCCAGACTATCTCGCATATTCTTATCACACCAATAATATAAATAATGCAAACAAGTATAAATTTTAGAAATGTGCATACTTTTTCTTCAAAACAAGCCTTGTTCCTTTCCAGACATAAAGTCCAGAAAATGCATATTAGAGTTGTTCCAAATCTGCTTCAAGTTTTTAGGCATCCTTTCACTTTGACAGCATTCCAGTAAACTCCTGATCTTCAGAGGCATTACTAATGAAACACCAGTCACATTAAGAAGCAGCTCCCAACATTCTCAGGATACTCTACAGTGCAATTGTTGAAGTGTGTGACCATCTCATCTAAAAAGTTAAGAAATTAGAGACAGCACACTTTTATTATTTAATTATATTCTCAACATGCCCCTCACATGTAGGCCTGATTTTTTTTCATGAGTCAAGCCCGTGAAAATCTTTTTGATATGGATGACGATGAGATTCAATCTCAAGACCTCTGCCTACTTTGATACCATGTTGAAGTGTGTGACCATCTCATCTAAAAGTTTAAGCTGTTAGAGAGAGTACACTTTTATTATTTAATTATATTCTCAGCAACAATTAAAAATGTTCCACTGATTCCTGATTCTCTTCAGGTATTTAGCATTTACTACTAAAAACAAAACCTTGTTCTGTAAATTATTCTGAGTTAGACAAGCATCCCAAGTGACAATCCATCCACAACAAGCTGCTTTAGTTTTCCAGATAGTGTCAAATAGAGACCCCCTGACCTGCAAGCTTTAGCAGCAGATTGTAGCAATTTTTGACATACAACATTCTGTCCTTGCTATTCACCCAGAACAAACAATTCACCTTATTCTGAATAATTGAGATTGACTCCAGTTGATAAGTTAGACCAAAAACCTCCAGCTCCCAGTCATTTAGATTCCTCTAGAATTCTAATTGTCAGCCTGAGGTTGAGCGAAAATCAGCTACATAGCCTCCTTAAGCACAAAGCATCTAAATAGGTCTGGAAATCTGCTTCTCAAACTCCCCCTTCCCTGCTCATCTATGTGGAACTTTGCCTCCAACCATCCATCTTTCTATAAATATCATCTATAAGCCTTTTCAAATTTCTTTACCACCCCTATTGTATCTCCACGGCCATTTAAATAGCAAGCTTTTGATATGAAATTTCAAACTCCTCACTCCCAAGCTGAAAGCCACTTGACCGTAAGGATGTAAGGGAAGAAGCTGAAAGCCACTTTACTGTGACCTTCTTTCTTATCATTTTTTACCACTTGCCACCTTACTAAATGGATCTTCCTTTTATCAGCATTACCATCCCATCAAAACTAATGTATAATAGAATTCTTCTTATATAATGTTGTAGACAAAGAAAACAGAGACATTGTATATGTTAGCATTCCATCAAGCACACTACTAATTAGGACAAGTCTTCTCCAAAAGACAGATATCATTTCTTCTAAGGGGTTAATTTATCTGTACATCTAAAAAAAAATCAGAAACAAACTTATTTGTTTATCTATCAGTTACTCGTGGCCAAATACTTTTGTCTTTCTTCTTCATCCCTAATGAAAAATATACTGTAGGAAACTTGTTCATTTCACACCCCAGAATATCAGCTAATTCCTCAATGCAACAATCTGCATTAATGCTAAATATACTGCTTGCAATAGCTGGTCTTTTTCTGCCTCACAAAAAGTAAAGTATCATTTGCATATAGAAAGTGTAAGTACCATTTCTTCCTCTCCATTCTTGCCAATGCATAGGCCCTTAAACCATCCCAAACTCTCTGCCGTTTTGTGTGTTAAGCTTGGATTTCCATCACAAAGACAAAGAGATAGAGGATAAAGGATCACCCTGCCTTAAACCCCTTCCAGACTTGAAGAAACCTTAAGGATCGCCATCTATCTATATGGAAAATCTGACTGGGGAAATGCAGAATCTGACCCACTCTGTCCACTTATCACCAAAAATTTGTTAGCCTAAGACATCTAGCAAACAAGACCAACTGACATGGTCATATGCCTTGGGCACAGTTGTGAGGAAATTATACTAGTCAATTAACAAGGTTATGCTCTTTGTTCTAGCTAAACTTTAAAGCTTGAATTGAGGTGGCTCATCGTTTCTGCTCTCACAAAGCTTCCACCAATATAAAGATATACAAAAATATTGTGAAATAAACTACAAACCACCACCACATATTATAATCATTTTCACCAACACAAACAAAAATAAAAAGCATAGCAGCAAAGTAGAAGATACTGATAATGTAAAACCTTATCTCATGAAGAAATCAAAAAAAATTCAGTTAAAAGCTGAAATTCTTTACTAACCTGAGGAAGCGCCTTAACACAACTTCTATATGTGTAGAGCACGGAACCCATTTCCTTCCCCTCTTGTATAAGTGTGTTCTGCAAACAATTTCAGCATTACATCAAGGAAAAGGAATGCAATTTCAGCAGAAGATTACTGATACAATTTCTTAACACATACCAGCTGGTTAATAGCTTTAGTGTCTTCTGATAAAGACAACCTATATGCAGCCACATCACTGTACTCTGCCAAATTCATTTTGAAACGTTAAAAAAAGAACACTTTTCAAGTAGTTAAGATAATACTTGAGGCAGTTCGATTTCATGGGTGGGCTATACTTCCAGAAAGGAAGACCTACAAGGAACATTCACAAGGAATCGCTTGAAAATCCAGAAATAATAATAAGACTAACAATACTATTAAATGCAATCTTATTTATCAAAAATAAATACTGAAGGCAAATTCATTTATGCTTGCAACCAGAAAGGAAGATCAAGCAAATTACTGAATTACTAACTACAATAACAAATGGGGGAAAAAATACTGAATTAGAACTGAATTAGAACTGAAAACTGTTAAACTAAGTCTTAGGCCTAACTCACACCCCAAAAGCTAGCTCAAAGGGAGGAAGACTGCCCAAGCCTTTTAAGGAGTCCACCCATCTTATTAACCACCATTGTGGGACTTTTGTCATTCTTTAACATCCCACCTCACGCCCAGTGTTTCGCATCTGGTGCGTGGGCAATTTTAATTTTGGGGACCCAACATTTGGTGAAATGGACCCTGCTCTGATACCATGTTAAACTAGGTTTTAGGCCTAACTCACACCCTAAAAGCTAAGCTCAAAGGGAGGAGGATTGCCCAAGCCTTTTAAGGAGTCCACTCATCTCATTAACCACCAATGTGGACTTTTGTCATTCTTTAACAAAAACCTAAAAGAAATGTAAAAACGATGTGTTACCGATTGGACTAATAGTTGCACCTCCTTCAGCTGAAACCCAAAACCCTGGGCCTTGTACTTCTGGTTGATCATCCTGTAATTATAAGGACAAAGGAAGAAATTCACCAATTAGGAAAATATGCTTACTGAAAACAATTGAATTTTCAGAACAGATTGTTACCTCTAGAGAAAATGTGGATAGTGCAGCTATGGCTTCTTCAATCGGAACAGCCATTTGATGTGAGAGACAAGTATTTTCTTGTAATTAGTAGAAAATATACTGCATTTGTCAGGGTAGAAGTGGATGAAATAGGGAAGAGACTCGACAAATTTACCAGCTCTCTCTCTGCTTTGGATCTGGTAGGAGAATTACGTCTGCTGAAGAAGTAGAAACGATAGTATCTCACTTTTAGTTGTCCTTATTTTCAGATTTTCATTTTCACAAGACAATATTTGTTTTGATGTTTTATTTTTAAGATTAAATACTTATTTTTTAAGATATTCTTTAATAAAAAAATTGTTTGATAAAATACATATGTCAATAATTATTATTTTTATATGTGTGACGAGTAAAAGCTAATCATGGATAAACTTTTTTTAATACATATTGATTGGTAAATAGTGATGCTTTCAATTATAAAGTAATCAGTTTACGATGAATAAAATTATGTTTTTTTATAAAAAAAATAATCAAAAATAATTATATATATATATATATTGACTATACAATATTGTTTACATACAGTTGATATATACACTAATTACACATTTTGATTCATTCAAAAAGTTGAATATAATTTAACTATGGAGGAAGTATAAAGTAATTATTCAATTCTGATTGACTCAAAATCACCTCTAAACGGTCTCAAACTAATTATATATACTAATAATAAAGGAGGAGGAGGAGAACAAAGAAAAAGACGCATAAGAAGAAGAAGGAGGACGACAACAAAGAAAAAGACGCATAAGAAGAAGAAGGAGGAGGAGGACGACGACAACAATAATGAAAAAGACGCATAAGAAGAAGGAGGAGTAGAAGGAGGACATCAACAAAAAAAAAGACGCATACGAAGAAGGATGAGGAGGAGGACGAAGAAGTTGTAGAAGCTAAGAAGAAGAAAGAAAGGTTGTGTGGCATTTATTTGGGGGGGGGGAGGGGGGCGATGATATCGCCACATTGTATTGGAGCAGAGTGGATGAAATGAAAGCTCACATCTAGGGTATTGTGTGGTAAGTATATGTCACTAAGGTTAAATGTAAGTTCTATAGAGTGGTGGTTAGGTCTGCTTTGTTACATGCGACAGAGTATTGGCTAGTTAAGAATGCATATGTTCAAAGATAAATGTAGCATGTTCAGTGGAATGTGTGGCATACTAGGGCTGAATGACATTTTTGGATAATATTATTAATTGAGCTAAAAAATGATGAGTAAAATTTATGGATTGATATTTACATAATTGTCATTTATACTATTTATTATTATTATTATTATTATATAATAATAACGTAGTAACATATTTAGGATTTATCTATTATAAAATATTGTATTATAGTTGTAATAAAACTTGTAATAAAAGATGTCATATTAGCAATAACTAAATAAGCTTATCCAGAAAGAGGAATGTTTTAAAAATTGTTAAATCATTGTATAATTATTTTTTGTATAATTTACTTAAGAGTTAATTACATTATTTTCCTACTATATTTCAAATTACAAGGATCCCTTAAAATTTGTGAATTCCATATGCATCACTATACTTTCGGATACATCAGCAGACATCTAGATACATAAGAAAGGGATGTATTCGAGAGGAGAGAGATGTATACGAGAAGGGATAGGACATCCGGATACATAGGGGAGGTATGTATCAAAGAAGGAATAGGACATCCGGATACATAGGGAAGGAATGTATCAGAGAAGGGAAGAATGTATCCGAGTGGAAAGAGATGTATCAGAATGGGGAGAAATATATCATCCGAATACTTTTTACTTATACATCAAACACAAAAAGTAAATAAAAAATCTTACTTATCTTTTCAAAATTAAGTAAAAGTATATTATACCGAATGGTGGGTTTCTCTTCAGGTAAAAGGAATCTCAATGGAGTTAGTCTTCAAAGGGAAGACAACGTGCTGCCTCTACTTTTATTAAAATAAAAACTTTTGAATTATGACTTCCCCACTACTAAATAATACATGCATTTATAGATTTTTATCGGATCTCAATCATCTCATCATGATCTATATAGTAATATTTTATCGGATTTATGCTATTTGATATGTTATTTAGCTTTTCATAATGCATCATACTTTTGAAATTCAAATTGTATTTATTATAAATATTTGTATTTTGAGTGTTATGACTTTCCGGCACATCTATTTTTATTATATAATGTTTATTTTATTTTTTGAGACTTAATAAGTTATGAATAATTCTTCAATGAGATTAATTAATCTAGGTTTAAAAAAAAAGTAAAAAGTTACCATTGATGATTGTCTCAAATTATTTCAATGGTGTTGATGGAGAACAAGGTGAAAGTTACCATTAATGATTGTTTCAAATTTTTCCTAATCCAAATCATCGAGTTGTCACGACATAAGAGCTCTTTAACCATCGAATTTAAAACGGTTAACGCGGAAGTAAACAAATATTAATATATTACCTTATTTAGATTCCGAATTGCTCTAAGTCTTGATAGAAAAAAAATGTCTTTGTAAAATATACAGAACCCTCCCTAGGAACGTAACTAATCTAAACAGGTATACGAGCTTCTAAGAGAAAATCAAAATTTTAAAAACATGACACAACTTTCACCATAAGGAAAGAAGAGTAGAAGATGTTGGAGATCATCATCATTTGCACCCTAGAAACATCACGAATCGTACAATCAGACTATGCAAAGTGGTATAACAAAAATAGTATTAGTACAACAACACATACTTGTAGACATCATTGGTCGACCCGATTCCACTACATGATATCATGTAAACAATCAAAAGAAACACACAACTTGAAGTTATACAACCCCGATCCTCTAACCATAGCCCTTACTATCAAGTATTACCATGGTTGAACCCATACACTCTATCCCAAGTCTTCCTAACTCCTCCCGCCGTCAACTCTACCATTGAAAGCTATATCACCCTCTTATCCAATCACAATCTAACCCTCTATCATATTTAGACTTTTCAAAATCACTCACCCTACCAACACTAGAATTACCCTACTGATTCAAATCCATCAAGTAACTCTGTTAATCAGTATGTCACCTGTTCTATGATCCCCTGCCAATACCCTAACCCTAACCCTTAGCCCTTAGTCCATTTAGTGGACTACTTGTAAAATTCTCTTATTTATTGTCATTGATTTGACCCAATACATAATTCGACACATCCCTCAAGTAACTCGAACAACCTAAGGATCCCTCTAAATATCATTTACGACATTAACACAAGAATCATTCCATCATTAACCACACTACTCGAGACATTCATAGATCAACATGTGACGACTAAATAAATCTGACTCATTCATGAAATCCACACGAAGAAAATTAAACATGTACCAAGCATGGTATTCGAGCCAATGGTACCCAAGTCAACCTATAATACGTACCAGACATGGTATCCGAACCAATCGATAATATGTATCAAGTGTGGTATCCAAGCCAATCGAGAATCACAACATCACATATGGTCTGATGTACTCTTGTATTTGTATGAGTTTGTATTCCGAACCCTTCTATGTAATCTTTTGCCAACTGAACCCTGAAGACATTGAAACTTAGTTTTAAATATTTTTCATATGGCCAATGATGAGTGTAATACATTCACTACACGTCAAATTCTACGTCATTTTTAACTACAACTAAATTAAATTAAACCTCCAAAATTTTATTTGAGAAAACATTTTCTCTTTCTTCCAATTTTTCCAGATTTCTTTTCTTCCTTTTCTTCCCTTCTTTGTAATTTTGGACCAATTTTAACTTTTTAGCTTTTTATAATTTGTTCATTTAATGATAGGATTTTGTATTCTTAAAATAGGATCAATGAAAATTGAAAAGATATTGAAACAACATATTAAAATAATATTGGGTGGGAGTGGGGGTTAGGGATATGTTCTTGTCATATGAATATTTGCATAAATCGATGCGGTTGATATTGTTCGGCTCCGACAATGTTTAGTAGGTCGGTGGAGACGAGGTACTTGTTGAAGAGTAAGATTGATAAGTTCAATATTTTTTTGGGAGGATCAATAAGTGGAACTTATATTTTGTGGAGACATTTTTGTAGAGTGATAAGTAATGAATTTGCACTAGAAATGATGAGCTATTTGAAGGAGATGAAAAGCAACAAAAAAAAGGGGAAATATTTTGGAGAGAAAGATTTGAAGAGTAAAAAAGCCCCCTAAATTATTATTTTTCTTGTAATAATGGTGAAGGAATAAATGGAGAAAAAGATAACGTTAATTAGGTCAAAATTGACATTTACTATCTTTTCTAAAGGCCTCACGCGTTTAAAATGTGTGTATCACACACATTTTGAACAAAAATGTCCATATATAATGACTGTCAAAAAAGGGATTTACAATACTATGTTTCAATGAGTTCAAGGACTCAGTTGACAAATGGTTAAGTAGAATTGTCTTGAATACAAACTCATACAAGTATAAGGATCTATCAAACCATTTCGCATATATATATATATATACATATATATACATATATTATATATTCTATATATTCTATTCTCTTGGAGAAAATGTATTTTACAAAGATAATCGGTTATGAAGATGGGTTTCGAGTGTTTTTTAGCGTCGTTATGAATTTTTGATGATTATGTTCTATTTTTACTAAGAAGAGATGGAAAATAAGAGAATTTGAGAAGAACTTGCCGATAGAGATGTTGGTGGTCATGGCTAAGGTAGAAGCGATAGGTGCCCTCTTTTTTTTCTCTCCAGGAAATGGAAAGACGAGGGTGACAAGAGGGTTGCTCGGATTGTAAACAACTTTCATGTCTTTCAATTTTAAGATTGTGAGTTCGAATCACAAAGGAAGCAAAAATAAATTAAACTTACAGGGGAAGGAGTAAAAGAAAAAAAAAAGACAAAGGGGTGTTTATGCTTTTCCATTTAACTTTTTACTTTCTCTTCTCATTTCTTTTAAGCTTCTTTGATTTTAGTTGTATTTAAAATAAAAATTATCAATACACGCTCTTAATATGTGAGATTCTTATGGACTTTGTCCAACTCAGCATCTTAATGCCATATATATATGGCCAATGATTAAAGGGGTTTTAAAGTTTTTTTTATCGAATTTAAGTGTTCAGTTAGTAAAATTATGAGTATAAGGGTTCAGTGGCAATTCGAGTCAAGTATAGAGATTTTTCCGGTCATTTCATCTATAATTGAATATAAAGAGGAGTAATTATATTTTTCAATTTTTAGAAGGATGAGAATTGTTGATAATTACATGGTACATAATCATAGGGGTTACTTTTTCAATTTCTTTCTTTTGTTTTTATTTTAATTTCTATAATTTATAAACCAAAAATCATAACAAAGATATTTTTTCCTTTTAACATTTATATAATAAAAAATAACTCAAACATATTATATATAATAATATAAATGATTTTTAAAATTGTACACTCATCAACATGGAATACACGTGCAAAGGTTATGTCAAGAAATTAAAAATAAAGAAATAGCATGAACTTTGCAATTGTACAATAGTTTTATATGGAAAAAAATCAAAAGAATTCCCTTTATGCATATTAAAAGATGATCATCTTGCAATTGGCTATGAGGGTTAATCCAAGAAATAACATCCACAAATTGCTTATCAATGATCTTAAACCCTTTGATCCACTGCAAATGAGCTTGTGATCATGGTATGTACATACTGGTTTCTTCCTGCAATTTCAACAAATCATAGTTATTTCTTCTATTTTCACAGTTTCTTTGACTTAAAATGGTATCTAACTTGTTTTCATATATAGTTTTTATGAAAATTAAATTTGTATTTTGACAACATGTATCTTTTTATAACTATGAACAATTATTAGAAAGCCAAAAGTACTATTAAAGATTGTAGTAATGTGGTAATTATAGGGGTTAAATGGATGAGTTGAGTTGAATTTAGATGGATCGAAATGGACTGACTTAATAAATGGATGGGTTATTGAGCCGCCCAAATGTTACTTTGACTGAAATGAATTGAGCTTAAATGAACTAAAATGTGAGTCATAATTCAACCCGTCCAATCCATACTAAGTTTTAAGTGTTCTATTTATTCTTTTATAAAAAAAATTTAGTACCTAATAATTCTTTTCTTTATTATGACTATAAATAGCATATCAAATGAAAAAAATATCTCACCAAATTTCGTCGACTTGACTTGCATATCAGTCTAACTTTCTATGGCTCAAATGAGCTGAGTTGATAAATGTGTGGATCAATAACTCGTCCAGTATTCATGATCTAATTTTACTATCTCTAACGATAATTACTTATTCATTCGTAACTACAGATTTCAAAAAATGTTTTATCCTAAAATAGAACTTCTCGACGCGAACCTAAATTAAGTGGAAGCAAAAGTTATTGTAACATACCTTGATGAGCAAAAGGCAACTACATAATCAGTCCCAGAGCATGTAAAAATGCTAGTTGGATCATCATAGGCATAACTATAAGCAGTTGGACAATCTTCTTTGAATTTCTTTGAATAAAAAGTAGGTTGACAAGTTGATGGATTTCCATAATTACCCCTACAACAATATTCATCGGTATTAAACACATCACAAGCACTTCTGCATCCAATTACTTTCCCATTATTCTTAACTGCAAGTTCAGAAGGGCAATTTTGTCTTAAATCTCCATTACAACCAGCAACACTGCAATTTCCTTTACCGTTTAAAGGGGTAACACTAATAGGGACGTTGAATCCATCGACAAGGCTAACATCGTAAAAATCGAGATTAGCAAGGGTAAATTCCGCAAGTGAAGCAGGAGTTTTTCCTGTTCCGGTACACTTGAGAGATGGACCGCAATCACCAGTTAAGCATGAACCGTTGCCGTTTTTGTCGAAATTGCAACCTGTTCTTCCCCAAATTCTGCCGGAAAAACTAACTGGTGCTGTGAAAACCATTGATTGGCCTGATTTTAGAATAAATCCGCCGCCGTTGAAGTTGTCGCCGGGGAAGACGCCCGGCCAAATTGTCTCTCTGCAGTTGTTTATTATGGTGAAAATTCTTGCAGATTCGGAGAATTTTACGCCTGCCATACAATTTAGCGGAAGTTGTTATGGAGTTGTGAGTATTGGAGGAACTTGGCTGATTTTATCATAAAATTGAATCGTGCGTTTTGTTGTAAAATTTGAAAAAGTATTCCATCTATCTTAATTTATGGGGTATTTTTTATTTTTTGAGAGTTAAATAGTTTAAATTTGATTGGAAAGTTGCTTAGAATTTTTAATTTTTTGAAATGAAATTTATATATTTGTAAACTCCCTAAAAAGTATTATAAGTCACAATAATTGACAATTTAAAATAATTAAAAGATATATGAAAAATTTACAGTTAAAGATAGATTTGTTTTGTTCCGTGGTTTTAAAGTATAAAAAAGGTGTAATATATTGTTGTGTTTGGTTATGAATACAAATTGAAGTTGATTTTTTACTTTTGTGAGTAATTTGAAGTGAAAAAATTATAGCATATTTTTGTTGTTTTTCAAAATTTTCAACTCCAAGTTAAATTCTGAAATTTTATGATCAAATGTGTTTTCTGAAGTTTAATTCCAAGAAAAATGAAAAAATTTCATATGGCCAAACTTTATCAAACCAAATAAAAAATTGAATAGTGATTCAAAACTCGTAAATTAAAATTTCACTAGTTTATGTAGAATGATTTTTTTTAATTAAGAATTGAAAGATTATGAAAAATGCACGTATAATTACGTGAGATCAATAATAGAGTCATGGTTGCATTGCATACAATCATAATTTCTTTGGGTTAATACAAATTTTGGGATACTAATAAAAAAACTAAGTAATTATTTAGAATAATTTATAAAGTAGAGTGCAAGTATCAAAATAGTGAAGTCCTTTATAAACTACCTCACTAGTCATTACTTTACAAAGAAAAAAGGATGCACATTTCTTTAATTAATGTGTGTAACAAGATGGTTTATAAAGTGCAACCTATTCGTATTTAGCTTCTTTGATTTTTTAATATTTGAGTTTGATAAAAATTACTTACCATGATGTTCAGACTAAATGAATGAATATAAGATATTTATCTTTTAAATATAAAGTTTACCACTTAATCATGATTTAGTAATATATATTTTATTTTAATTATTAACTATTAAACTTAAATTATTTTGTAACATCATATACAAATAAATATTTATTTTTGAATTTTGTAAACGACATGGGCATTAAAGTAATTAAACGGGTAAGACTAAATGGAATACTCTTTATAAAAAAAAAACTTCAAATAATTTTTTTCAACTTCAACCAAATATTATATATATTGTTGATCAATTCCTAAACCAAGCTTCACAATTAACATGGTAAAATCTGATGATGGATTTATTCAAATGCAAAACATAATTACATATCTTTTGTGAATTCAATAAATGTGACATATTGAAAAAGAATACGACGAAAACCAAAATAATTATTTGTTGTGTTTGGAACATGCCAGTAATAAAGTCGGATTTTTTAATTAAAAAACTACAAAAAATTCTTATACGTGACAAAATACAATTTCTAAACGATTCCTATCTCTTGTGTCAAGGCTTCAATGGTATTAAAAAAATTGGTTTTTTATCCTACGTATAAGGTAGTATAATTTTCTCACGAAAGGATTTAATTGAGATAAAATAAAGTACTTAAACTGGTATTTTCTCCATCTCAATTCATGTGATATAGTTTAACTGAACACAAAATTTAAGAAATGCGACAAGATTTGCAATCTTCTAAACTTAGTATTAAAAATAAATAATTTTAAAAAAATAAAAGAGTACATGGACTATTTGTCAAATAAATGAGACCAAACAAGGGTAAAATATTTTATTTTATTTTTAAATAAAAGATTGATAGTGTCATTAAATATTTATCAAATAAAGAAGATAATATATGAATATGTCTTTTAACTTGATTTCTGCTAGCATCATTTTCCTCCAATTTTGGGTGTGCACAAATAAACACTTAAACTTGTACAAAATTAAATTATTAATTAACACACGCGTCCTACGTGACATACTACATGTTAGAACGCCACGTAAGATACGAATTGCCATATAAATTGGAAGAGGGAGTAAATAGCAACATGGAAACAGTAATACCTACCTGATAAAAGAAACAAACTGAGCAAAACTCTTTGAAGAAGAACTAGATTTGGAGTCATCATCTTTAATTTCTTTTTAGTAAAACTTTGTTAGTTTTGGAAAATATATAGTAGTGGGTGAATGAATAAATAAGGTACATTGAAGGAATGTGTATGAAAAGAGGCAAACCATGTTGAAGTTAAAAATAAAATTAAAAAAATATCTTTTCCAAGTCTAATGTTGGAAGATTAATGAGATTCCATTCCATTCTTCAACATATGGGAAGTAGTCACCATTCATCAAATGCTTACTTTTGCATCAAGTTAATGGACCATAATGTAATTATTACTTTCAGATTTTGGCTTAATTATTAAATTGTTATATAGTTTTGTTGGAGCAGCATTTTAATTTTAATAATATTAAAGGGCATTATATGTAAACATATTGATTGCTAGTGTGCTACTGCTTTTCTTCATCTCTTGGTAGCAATTCTTTGCTGCATTACTTCTTGTGATCATTCACATAAGTTAGTGGCAATAATTTTCCCTAACCTCTAATACTTTATTTGTCTATTTTTCTATCTCATTATACGTTATAACTCATGTAACTTTTATGTCATTTATTTATTTATGTTGGTATTCATATTTTTCCTATTCATTACAAGGAAAAATTCCTTACTTATAAATAATGATGATCTTATATTATATTATTATGTACAATAAAATATAGAAGAAAAAAAGATGAGAAGTATTATATTGTGTTTATATATTATGTAAGTGTACTGAAAGAGAGAATTGAGACAAAGAAAAATATTTTAAGTCTATAATTAATTCACTATACAAAAGAGAGTAATTTTATATTGAAGGAAGATGTTCTACTGATGGAGCTTTAAACTCTTCAATTAATCTGAAGTTGTTTGAATTGTACGACGTCGTTGAGTTGTTGTATCCAGGAGAGGATAAGTCAAGAGTTATACTCCTCGATTGGTGTATATTATACCGCAGGCTTGAATCTCCTTAATGAGATCAACATATCCGCGTCTCAGCATAAATATATTTTATTCATTTTTATTACTTTATTTTCAACTATAATATTGTAGACAGTGAAATTTTATTGATAAATCCATACCAAATTTGGATTAAATCTTAAATTCATGATATGTTGACCAAGTCAAATTACTGGTTAATAAAGTCGGATTAATATTTAAGTCAAAATTATATGACTTATATCAAGTCCAAATTACATTTG
>JAJOOS010002934.1:0-20715 GCA_029582725.1 Solanum chiquidenum | reverse complement strand
GGTGAGTCCTCATTCTTCGAGGACTAGTGACATGTTTATCTTTATCGCTTTTAGTCTGTAGTTTCAGTTTTGCTAGATCTAGTTGGGGCATGTCCCAATATTTCTAGTCAGTTTAGAGGCTTATTTCAGACATAGTTAGATTCATCTTAGTATTAAGTTAATATTTTCTTTGTATTAAACTCATCAGTTTTCATTTATTTCAGATTTAGTAAATGGGTATTCCCTACCATTTTAGATTTATTTATGATTATAGCTTCCACATCAATTTATTATCTTTATTATGCTCATGATCATGCCAACAGGGTTAGCTTGGGATCACTTGTGGTCCTAGGTCCCGTGTCCGCGTCTCGGGTGTTGTCTCGGGGAGTGACAAACTTGGTATCAGAGCACTAGGTTTAAGAGTCCTAGGATTTCTGAAAAGCCGCACTAAGTAGAGTCTTTTTCATGGGTGTGAAGTGTGCCACATCTAATGAGAAGGAGGCTACAAAGTGTTTTAGGAAAATGTTCACTTTCTTGTTACTCTTATCGTGCATAAGGTATGATCTAATTCCATTCTAACTCTATGTTTTACGTTTCAGTGATCATGCCTCCTCGTAGAGTTAACGCTAGGAGAGCTAATGCCAGGAACGCGAACACAGTTCCTCCAGTCCCAGATCAGGAAGTTTCAAATGCAGAGTTCAGGAATGCCATTCAGATATTGGCTCAGAGCATGGCCAATCAGAACAACCAGTGGGTTCAAGCTCCTGTGAATGCTAATGTTGGGTCAGCCGCAACTAGGGTGAGAGACTTTGTTAGAATGGACCCTCCAGAATTCTTAGGGTCGCAAGTTGGAGAAGATCCCCAAAACTTCATTGGCGAGGTCAAGAAAATCTTTAAAGTAATGCAGGTGACTGGAAATTATCAGGTTGAGCTAGCTTCTTACCAACTTAAAGATGTGGCTCGTATTAGTTATACTCAGTGGAAGGATAGTAGGGGTACGAATGCAACTCCTATTACTTGGGATTGCTTTAGTGATACTTTTCTAGACAGGTTCTTCCCTATTGAGTTGAGAGAGGCAAGGGCCCAAGAGTTAATGAATTTGAGGTAGGGTAACATGACTGTTCAGGAGTATGGTCACAAGTTCAACCAACTCTCCAGGTATGCTCCTCACATGGTTGCTGATTCTAGGGCACAAATGAACAAGTTCTTGTATGTAGTGTTAGACTTGGTTAAGACAGAGTGCAACAATGCTATGTTGTTGGGAGATATGAACATCTCTAGGCTCATGACTCATGCTCAGCAAGTTGAGAGTGATAAGCTTAGGGAACAGGCCAAGGAGAACAAGAAGGCTAGAACAGGCAACTATGACTACTCTCAACAGAAATTGGGTGGTGGTAATCGCTCGCAACATAAAAAATTCAGCTCTTTCATCAGCTAGTGTTCCATCTCCCAGGTTCCATAATGATCAGAAGGGTAGGGCGTCAGGCTCTAAGTCTCAGGATGGTTTTTCGGGCACCAAATCATACCCTACTTTCCCTAAGTGTGGTAAGAACTATCCAGGCAAGTGTCTTGCTGGGAAAGAAGGATGCTTTGGGTGTGGTCAGTCGGGTCACAGGTTGAAGGATTGTCCTTCTAGACAGGGTCAGAGAGGAAATGGTAGAGCTCAGACTACTACTATAGCAGCATCAGCAGGGTAACTTTTCTGGTACAGGTGGCAGACAACGCCAAAATAGGCTCTATGCTCTCCAAGCTCGATAGGATCAGGAACGTTCTCCTGATGTGGTCACTGGTACGTTACAAGTCTTTGATCTTGATGTTTATGCATTGTTAGATCCATGGGATACTTTGTCTTTTGTAACTTCTTTCATAGCAGTCCAGTTCAGTGTTAGTCCAGAAACTCTCTCAGAACCTTTCTCAGTTTCTACTCCAGTTGGTGAACCAGTTATAGCTTGATGGGTATACAGAAATTGCCCTGTCACAGTGTCTCAGAAAATCACCTCAGCATATCTTGTAAAGTTAGAAATAGTAGACTTCGATGTCATTCTAGGCATGGATTGGTTACATTCATGTTATGCCTCAGTCGACTGTAGAACTAGGATTGTTCGCTTTCATTTTCCAGACGAACCAATCCTAGAATGGAAGGGTAGTAGCTTAGCGCCTAGGGGTCGATTCATTTCTTACCTTAAGGCTAGAAAGATGATCTCTAAGGGTTATCTTTATCATCTATTTCGGGTGAAGGACTCTAGTTCTAAAACCCTAGCTCTTGAGTCAGTTCCAGTGGTTAATGAGTTTCCAGAAGATCTTCCCGGAGTTCCTCCCGATAGGGAAATCGACTTTGGAATTGATGTACTTCCAGATACCCACCCTATTTATATCCCTCCTTACATAATCGCTCCAGCTGAGCTTAAGGAATTGAAGGAGCAGTTGAAAGACCTTCTAGATAAGGGCTTCATCAGACCTAGTATTTCTCCATGGGGTGCACCAGTGTTGTTCGTGAAGAAGAAAGATGGTTCTCTCAGAATGTTCATTGACTATAGATAGTTGAACAAGGTCACAATCAAGAATAAGTATCCCATTCACAGGATTGATGACTTGTTTGACCAACTTCAGGGTGCTAGTCATTTCTCAAAGATAGACCTCAGATCGGGTTATCATCAGCTTAAAGTCAGAGATATTGACATTCCGAAGACAACCTTCAGAACTCGGTATGGTCATTATGAATTTGTAGTCATGTCATTTGGACTAACCAATGCTCCTGCAACTTTCATGGATTTGATGAACAAAGTGTTCAAGCAGTATTTGGACTTGTTCGTCATCGTCTTTATTGATGATATCCTCATTTACACTAGGAGTGAGGAAGAACATGCAAGTCACTTGAGAGTGGTTCTACAAATCTCAAAGATCACCAGTTATTTGCGAAATTTAACAAGTGTGAGTTTTGGTTACAAGCAGTTGCTTTCCTTGGGAATATTGTGTCAAGTGAAGGGATTCAAGTAGATTCCCAGAAGATAGAAGCGGTTAAACAATGGCCCAGACCTACCTCAGCTACATATATAAGTAGTTTCTTGGTTTTAGCAGGTTATTACAGAAGGTTTGTGGAAGGATTCTCATCCATAGCCTCACCATTGACTAAGTTGACTCAGAAGATGATCAAGTTTCAGTGGTCAGATGATTGCGAGAAAAGCTTTGCCGAATTAAAAACTAGGTTGACTACAGCTCCTGTCTTGACTCTATCAGAGTGTTCAGATGGTTATGTGATTTATTGTGATGCGTCCAGAGTCGGCCTAGGTTGTGTGTTGATGCAGCGAGATAAGGTTATAGCTTATGCTTCCATGCAGCATAAGGTGCATGAGAAGAATTACCCAACTCATGACCTTGAGCTAGCAGCAGTGATGTTTGCACTTAAGATTTGGAGACATTATTTATACGGTGTTCATGTAGAAGTGTTCACAGACCATAAGAGCCTTCAGTAAGTGTTTCACCCAGAAAGAGTTGAATCTTTGCTAGAGAAGATGGCTAGAGTTCCTCAAGGATTATGATATGAGTGTGCATTACCATCCTGGTAAGGAAAATGTAGTAGCAGATGCTCTTAGCAAACTATCTATGGGTAGTGTACGTAGCACATGTTGAAGAAGAGAAGAAAGAATTAGCAAAGGATGTTCACAGACTTGCTCGCTTAAGAGTTCGTCTTATGAGCATATCAGATGGTGGTGTAACAGTTCAGAATGGGGCACAATCTTCTTTGGTAGTAGAAGTTAAGGAAAAGCAAGAAAGTGATCCAATATTGCTAGAGCTAAAGGGTGCGGTCCAGAAGCAGACAGTGGAGATATTCTCCCAAGGGGGAGATGGTGTGCTTCGCTATCAGGGTCGATTATGTGTTCCTGATGTGGGTGAGTTGAGACAACATATCCTTGCAGAAGCCCATAATTCCAGATATTATGTTCATCCAGGTTCCACTAAGATGTACCGCAATCTGCGGGAAGTCTACTGGTGGAATGGTATGAAAAAAGATATAGCAGATTTTGTGGCTAAGTGCCCCAATTGCCAGCAAGTCAAGGTAGAACATTAGAGACCGGGAGGTATGACTAAAGAGATTGATATTCCTACTTGGAAGTGGGAAGTGATCAACATGGATTTCATCACAGGGTTACCTCGTACTCGCAAACAACATGACTCCATTTGGGTGATTGTTGATAGAGTTACTAAGTCTTCTCGCTTTTTGGCAGTTAAGACTACATTTTCAGCAGAGGATTATGCCAAGCTTTACATTAATGAGATTGTGAGGTTGCATGGAGTTCCTTTGTCTATTATCTCAGATAGAGGTCCTCAATTTACCTCTCATTTTTGGAAGTCATTTCAGAAAGGTCTTGGTACTCAGGTTAACCTTAGCACAACATTTCATCCGCAGACAGATGGGCAGACAGAGCGTACCATTCAGACCTTAGAGGACATGTTGAGAGCTTGTGTGATCGAATTCAAGGGTAGTTGGGATGACCACCTTCCTCTTATAGAGTTCGCCTACAACAATAGCTACCATTCCAGCATTCAGCTAGCCCCTTATGAGGCATTGTATGGGCGTAGATGTAGATCTCCTATTGGCTGGTTTGAAGTAGGTAAAACATCATTGATAGGGCTAGATTCAGTCCTCTATGCTACGGAGAAAGTGCAACTCATCAAAGATAGACTTAAGATAGCCCAGAGTCGCCAGAAGTCTTATGCAGATGTGAGAATAAGGAAATTAGAGTTCCAAGTTGATGATTGGGTTTTTATGAAAGTGTCACCTATGAAAGGGGTGATGAGATTTGGCAAGAAAGGAAAGCTCCGTTCCAAATATGTAGGCCCTTACAAGATCTTGAAAAGGATTGGGAAAGTGGCTTACGAGTTAGACTTGCCAGCAGATTTAGCAGCAGTGCATCCAATCTTGCACATCTCACTTTTGAAGAAGTGTGTGGGGGATCCAGCATCCGTGGTTCCATTAGAGAGCGTGGCGGTGAAAGATAGTCTTTCTTATGAGGATGTACCAGTAGAGATTCTTGATCGTCAGGTTAGAAGATTAAGAAACAAGGACATCACTTCAGTCAAGGTTTTGTGGAGGAGTCAGTCCATAGAGTGAGCTACTTGGCAAGCAGAAGCAGCCATGAAGTCCAAGTATCCTCACTTCTTTCTTTCCGAACCTACTCCAACTTGAGGTAATAGTTCCTTTTCAGTTTTTCAGTTTTACAGTCGTTCAGGCATCAGCTCAGTCTTAGAATCATGTTCCTTCAGTTGTACTTGCATTTTCAGCGTTTTTGCATGTGCTTGGAACTTAGTTCAGTTAGAAATCCAGTCAAAGTGTTTAGTGGTAGGGATTGCAGCCCTCTCCATCCTTTTTCAGCTAGTTTAGTCTTCATTCGAGGATGAATGTTTCCAAGGGGGAGATAATGTAACACCCTAGATTCGTGAAGGAAAAATTTGCAGAATTTTCAAATCTGGCAGGTGCCCAATCCGCATCAAGAGTTGGACAGCTTTTAAGTCAAGGGTGTTTTTGTCTTTTCCCACTCTTCTTTTAAGTCCTAAATTAAAAGGGTTTTAGTTAGTCATTTAAAATCCTAGAACCCTAACTAGAACTTACCTAAGTCATTTAATTAACTAAAACAAAAGATAAAGAAGAGAGTAGAGAGAGGGGCAGCCGAAACCCTAGCAAAACCCTAGCCGCCGCCGGAGAATGCTAAAAAGTCACCGCAAAGGTCAAGTCCATCCCTAGTTGATAGTTTTTCATAGAGATTTCATCACCAGGTATGTTGGATTTCATTAATGGGTCCCTTTCACCCGTTAGATCCCTAGAATTCAGACGATTCTTGATTCCATGCTATGAACGAAATTGGGGTTCTTGAATGTTTCTTGATTATTGGGTTCTTAGATGTTAGAATGATTCAAATCAGATTAGTATGTTAATATTCAGTTTATTGCATGAATTCCAGATCCCTAGCTATGTATTTATTAGTTCTTGAATTACACATGCTAGGTCAGATATTTCAATTATTCAGTTATACATGCCTCATTTATTAATGCATCAATATCAGTTTAATTGTTGCATTCTCAGTTTGCATGTTCAGTTTGAGCTATCCAGCAATTTACAGAAATTCAGTCATAATGTGTTAATTACTTAATCCATTGGGAGTAGCATAATACCGAGTTGGACTAGGGTTTAGCGTACCCAAATAGTCCCAGAACTACTAGCCACGTAGGTTGTAAGTCGCCTCTGTGGGCATCATTTCAGTGATCATGCCAGCATGCCTCTGTACCTCTGGCAGGGTATATTGGGTCCTCTCGATAGGGCGTATACATCGGACTCCACATTTGTCTCATGTGGTTTTATTATCGATTATTAGTAGCTCCCACAATTCAGTCAGATCCTGTTGCATTGACCATTTATCAGTATATCCAGTATTCAGTTTCAGCATTCAGTATCTATATCATGTTCAGATTATATCATTTCTTATTTGCTTTGTTCATTATATGTTATTTCAGTTGTATTCTATCCTGCATGCTCAGTACTGACGCATACTCTGCGCTACTTCTTCTCGTGATGTAGGTTCAGGTTCTCAGCATTCAGATCACGGTTAGATCAGTTCCAGGTCTTTAGTTCAGCAACATCAGTGGTGAGTCCTCATTCTTCGAGGACTAGTGACATGTTTATCTTTATCGTTTTTAGTCTGTAGTTTCAGTTCTGCTAGATCTAGTTGGGGCATGTCCCAACATTTGTAGTTAGTTTAGAGGCTTATTTCAGACATAGTTAGATTCATCTTAGTATTGATTTAATATTTTCTTTGTATTAAACTCATCAGTTTTCATTCATTTCAAATTTAGTATATGGGTATTCCCCACCATTTCAGATTTATTTATTATTATAGCTTCCGCATCAGTTTATTATCTTTAGTATGCTCATGATCATGCCAGCAGGGTTAGCTTGGGATCACTTGTAGTCCTAGGTCCCGTGTCTGCGTTTCGGGGGTAGTCTCGAGGCGTGACAATCATCTCCCACTTCCATTCCGGAAGTTCTATATTCTGAACCATACCACCTAGCCTTTGGTTCTCTACTCTAACTTATTGACAATTTAGGCATTTAGCAACGAACTAAGTAATACCTTTCTTCATACTATTCCACCAATATACTTCTCTCAAGTCACGATACATCTTTGTGGAGCCCGAGATGAATACAATATCTGGGGCTATAAGCTTCCTCCATGATCCTCTCTTGGAGTTCATCCAGCCTTGGTACACACAATCTACCTTCATACCTCAATACATTATCTCCCGCTTGTTCAAAAGCCATTACTTTTTGCTTATGAACATTTGCCTTCAATTCAAGAAAAATAGAATCTCTTGCTTCTGTTTCACTTCTAACACTAATGATGACTCAGCCCCATTCATCACCACTACTCCTCCTTCTGTGGAATCCATTAATCAAACTCCTAATCGTGCAAGTATGTGCACGTCTTTCGCTAACTCTCTCTTTTCTTCCTCAATATGGGTGGTACCACCCATAGACAAACTGCTCAAGGCATCAGCAACAATATTAGCCTTACCTGAGTGATAGAGGATATTCATATCATAATCCTTGAGTAACTTTAACACCTCCTCTGTCTGAGATTAAGATCTTTCTGACTAAACACATACTGAAGACTTGTGATTGGTGAACACATATACATGAACACCATAAAGATAGTGACACCATATTTTTAAGGTAAATACTATGACAGCCAACTCTAGATCATGGATTGGGTAATTCTTCTCATGAACTTTCAACTGTCTGGAGGCAGAAGTTATAACTTTGCCATTTTGTATTAACACACAACGCAAACCAAATCTGGACGCATCATAATATACCACAATATCTTGGGTACCTTCTGGTAAGGTCAATACTGGGGCAGTAGTAAACCACTTTTTCAATTCCTAAATTTTTTTCTCACAAGCTTCAGACCATTGAAACTTCACTATTTTCTGATTCAACTTGGTCAAAGGGGACAAAATAGATGAGAACCCCTCTACGAACCTTATATAATATACAACCAACCCCAAGAAACTCCTAATATCAGTTGGAGATGTGGGTCTAGGCCAATTCTGCACTGCCTCTATCTTTTGGGTATCAACTCTAATTCCATTACCGAAAACAATGTGGTCTATGAATGCCACAGACTCAAACCAAAACTCAGATTTAGAGAACTTAGAATACAACTCTCTATCCTTTAGAGTTTGGAGAACTATTCTAAGATGGCTAGCATGATCTTCCTCATTTCTCGAATAGATTAGAATGTCATCAATGAACACAATAACAAACATATATAAATAAGGAAGGAATATTCTATTTATAAGGTCCATGAATGTTGCAGACGCATTGGTCAAACCAAAGGACATAACTAGGAACTCATAATGACCATAATGGGTCCTAAAAGTTCTCTTTGGAATATCGCATTCCCTTACTCTCAACTGATGGTAGCCTGATCTTAGGTCTATTTTCGAAAAACAAGTGGCACCCTAAAGTTGATCGAAAAGATCATCAATTCTCGAAAGATGATACTTATTCTTGATAGTAACCTTTTTCAACTTACGGTAATCTATACACATTATAAGAGAACCATCCTTCTTTCTCACAAATAATATTGGAGCGCCCCAAGGTGAGACATTTGGTCGAATAAAACTTTTCTCTAGGAGATCTTTCAATTTCTCCTTTAACTCTTTCAACTCTGTTGGTGCCATTCTATATGGAGGAATAGATATATGACGAGTATCAGGAAAAATATTTATACCGAAGTCTATTTCTCTCTCAGGAGGTACTCTGGGAAGATCATCTGGAAAGACTTTTGGAAACTCTTTTACCACTGAAACTAACTTAATATGAGGTATCTCAACACTAGACTCATTAACTCGAACTAAGTGATAGACACACCCCTTGGAAACTAACTTTCTCGCCTAAAGGTATGAAATAAAATGACCCTTAGGCACTGCTGAACTACTCTTCCACTCTATAACTGGCTTATTAAGAAACTGGAACTTAACAACTTGAATTCTACAATCAACGGAGGCATAAAAGGCATGAAGGCAGTCCATACCTAGAATGACATCAAAATCTACCATGTCTAACTCAACTAAATCAGCCATGGTGCTCTTGTGATTGACGGAAATGGTACAATCATGATATACTCTCTCTGCTAGAATCGACTCACCAACAGGTGTAGAAACAGTGAAGGGCTCAAGAAGTATTTCAAGAAAGAACATCAAAATTCATTGCAACATACGGAGTCACAAAAGATAAACTCTCTCCTCGATCTCGCAAAGCATAAACATCAAATTTAAAGACTTGGATCATACCAGTGACAACATCTGGAGAATCCTCTTGGTCTTGGCGACTAGTAATAGCATAAAGACGATTTCATTCCTCCGCCTACCCCTAAAGTAGATCCTCTAGATGCAGCTCTATCTGGTGGAGAAACTAAAGAAGACTAGGCACTATTTCCCCATTACCCTTACCCCACATTTTCTTTGGACACTCTCTCATAAAATGACTGTTCTGGCCACACTTGAAACAACCAGTGGAGCCATAACGACAAAATTCTGAGTGTCTCCTACCACACTTAGCACATGCAGGAGGCTTACTACCCCCTTGTGCCATACTACCTTGAGAATGGGCAGGTCTAGCTCTGAAACCCTGTGAATTCTTACTATTGTACTCACTTTTGTTCCTTGGTGCAGGTACACTAGCAGATGATGGAGCAGGTCCCTTTTGTTTATGTTGGAAAGATGATCGGTTGGCATTACTCTTCTTCTTCCCGGACTCGTTCCCTGTCTTAGATCTCTTATTTCGAAACTCCTCTCTGTCTTTCATATTCTCTACCTCAACTTGTTGCACATGGATCATCAACCTTGATATGTCCATATCTCTTATCAGCATAGCTGCCCTACCTTCCTTCCTAGATAGGCAAGACAACCCATCAAGAAACAAACTCATCATATTTCTCATGTCAGCAACCATATCCGGAGCATAGCATGAAAGTTGGGTGAACTTCAGACTATACTCAAGAACACTCAAACAATCTTGCTTAAGTGTGAGGAACTCTCGTACCTTTGCCTTTTACAGTTCTCAAGGAACAAATGCCCCAAGAAGGCCTCCTCAAAATGAGCCCAACTCACAAGTGGTGCATCCTAAGCTCGATTCTTCTTCCATTGATAAAACAAGATTCTAGCCACACCCTTCATTTGGTATGCCGCTAGTTTCACCCTTTCAGTAACAACAACATGCATAAATTCAAAAACCTTCTGAAGCTCTTCAACAAAGTTTTTTGGATCCTCTGTGACACTTGAACCAGTAAAGCTTGGAGGATTCATCCTTAAGAACTCACAGATCCTTGAAGTATCAGCCCCTTCCTGTCGATTCTCTCTAGGTCTAACTTGATTGGTCACAGCTTGACTTAGCATCCGGATAGCTTCACGGAATTCAGCATTGGTGACCTCTCCTTCGAGTTGCACTTCTGGTGCATAAGGTACCCCTTGTTCCTGTGGTTCAACATTCCTTCTAGCGGGATGACCCCTGACAACTCTTCATGGAGGCATGATCTAAAAGACATGTGAAAGCATGGGTTAGAGATAAACTCTATCACATGAAATAAGTATGAAAGAAGTGAGAGAATTCCTAAGTGTCGCAGCCTCCTAATTATAGATGTGGCACGCTTCACATCGATAACTAGGACTCTAAAAGCACGGCTTCATAGACTCCCTAGGACTCTTCAACTCTGTGCTCTGATACCAAGTTTGCCATGCCCCGAGCCTACACCCTAGGTGGGATTGGCACTCGAGAACCATTGTTGGCCCTAAGCAAACCCTTGACCTGGCTTAACTCTTAGCGGAAGACTTACTCATGATAAAATTGCTTTAAAAAGTAAACTGAACTACTCAATAGATAACTTAGAATGTATTAAATAACATTTAACTTAGCAAAAGTAGCAACACCAGATTCAACATAAGCCAATAACAAGATAGTGACAAATGAACTAACTAACTGTCTATGAAGCCTCTAATAACTGATATGGATGTCGGGACAAAACCCATGACATCCTAATGAACTAAATTACTGAAAATCAATAAAAGAGGATCCTCTAAAAGTAATGAGGCTCACCAACAAACTCTGAAGCTCAACTGGAATCAACGATGCACTGGATGCTGATCCTGGTACCCTATATTAGCATCATAAAATGATGCAGGCCAAATGGCATCAGTACATTGAATGTATGAGCATACGCGGGGAATTCTAAAACAAACATAAGCTTGAAAAGGGAACTGAAAGAACAAATTTGGTCGTAACTAAACTGAAATCATTTCAATATAAAGAAAAGCTTTTAAAACATAGATGACAACTCTGTGTATTTAGAAATATAATAGTAACTTTGTGTGTATGCAAAGATACAATATAAACTCTAGATGTATATAAAAATACAAATAACTCTGTGTATATAATAATTTAAAATACTTCTGTGGGAGTTTCTCTAACCGACAACCTTCACTTGAGAGCTATTGTGGTGATATAGTATTTTCCTCATGCTGCCAGGGCCGTCCTATACCTTGCCAAGGGTATAGAACCTGACTACTAAGTGGATCCACTAATCTATGCTAAAAAGAACTAAGGAATCATATAAAAAGTATGACCCTTTTCTACCCATGGTGGCTACATGGTTTATGGGGGCTGGGAGTTGTCTGAACTTTCCCCCATATTGGTGCTCAATACTACTTCCAAAATATACTAGCTCATATGTTTAAAAACATAACTGTGTGGTTTGAGATAATTACTCAAAAACTAGCCCGAAGACTCTCTTGGAAATCAGTGTTTCCTCTCTTACTTAATTGTGGAAGCATTTACTCTTTAATGAAAATTAGCTCAAAGGTTCTTTTGGAAATCTCAGTTTCATTTCTTTTTTAAATGTGAAAACATTTTACACTTTGGGAATACATAGTCCTGATATACTCTTCTGAAGAAATGAACTTCAATCTTTACTATTTACTCAACTCAAAACTCAAGTCTTAAAATAAAGTTAAAATATTTGTAAAAGACTTATGGAAGACTCTATGAACTTCTCTCGACTTGGCTCTTAACTTTTCTTGAATTTGAATTTATGAATTCAAGGATTGTGATTTGTGATAGGAAAGATCTCATGATGTTTAGGAGTGTTTTCAGATAGTTAAACATGAGAAACGATCAAGAAATCACTATTTGGAAGCAAGTCCGCAGCGCGGAGATGCATTTAAATATTTGGTCACGAAATAAATTTTGAGGTTGAAGGGTCCGTGACCGCTCCGCGACGCGGAGAGAAAATTTACTATCATAAGGAACAGGTCTGTTTCGCGATCCTGGTACCCAGATTTTCCCCACTTGTTCCTTCTTCGTTTTCTAACCCTAATTCACCTAAATTTGATTCTTTTTTCTCAATTCCTCTTTAGATTCAGATACTAGTATATGTACTCAAGAATATAACTCAAACAACTCAAGGAAACAACACTATAACCTCAAGAAACTCCTCAATCTCAACCCAAATTCAAGAACGAAAGCAATTCAAGAACACACATCAAGAACATTCAAACATCCAATATTTTTAGGAAGACTTCACACTAAAACAAACATGTTTGGCACGTAGGTGAATGAACCCAACGTTATGAATGTCTCACATACCTCATAGGATTAAATCCTTGACGAAATCTGCAATCAATCCTTCACGAAGATGATAAATCGTGACTTTCCTCTTCTCTTCTCTCTTGAGTTCTTCTCTCTAAAACCCTAGAGTGAAATCTTTGAGTGCATAAACTAATCCAATTCAGTTTAGACCCTTAAGTAATTACCAAAAACGAAATAAATTAATTGGGTAGTGAAAAGACCATAGTACCCTTCAAAAATCCGATTTGACTTTCCTTATCTAGACAACCCAACTTCAAATGCTCATATCTCCTTCATACGAACTCGAAACTAAGCAAACTTGGCAGCGTTGGAAAGATAATTCAAAGATATTTCCTACAGTATCTTCTAGAACACCTAAAGCATCATGATATAAGAGTTATGGTCATTTAAAATTGACCCAAAACTCATACTTAACTTAACTTTGTCAAACTTTCCAAATTTGATTATTTCCAAAAATGGTTTCTTTCTAATTCCAAGTATTTCTAGTAGCAGGGTGTTACATTGACCTCGTGAAGTCTGGAGGATGAATCCTCCAGATTCATCCTCAAGAACTTAAGAATCTTGGATATATCAACCACGTCCTAACGAAACCCTCTCTGTTGCCCAGCTTGGTTGGTCACCATTTGACTTAACATCAGGATAGCATCAGGGAACCTAGCATTAGTGATCTTTCCTTGTGGTTGCACTTCTAGTGCATTGGGTATCCCTTGATCCTGAGGATCAACATTTCTCCTAACAGGACGACCTCAAACAGCTCTTCGTGAAGGCAGGATCTGAAATATATGCGCAAGTACGAGTTAGAAAGAATATTTTATAGTGTTGACCTCTTTCACACGAAAAGAGTAAGAAGGAAGGGAAATGTATCATAAATGTTGTAGCCTCCTAATTATAAATGTGGCATGCTTATAACTAGGACTCTACATACATGGAATCACAGATACCCTATGACTTTTGAACTGTGTGCTTTGATACCAAGTTTATCATGCCCCGAGCCTACACCCTGGATGTGGCCGACACTCGAGAACCATTGATGGTCCCCAATTGAACCCTTGGCTTGGCTCAATATTCAACGGAAGACTTACTCAATAATATATGAACTCAAAAGTAAAGTTTTGCTCATTTGACTTAAAAATAAATAAACTAGGAAATATTCAACTAGCCAAAAGAAGGCAACTCAAGTCTTAAGAATTACAATGGAAATGGAAAAGACTCATCAAAACACTTATATCTATGAAGCCTCTAACAATTATGATGGAAGTCGGGACAAGACTCACGACATCCTTACAAGACTAAAAGTAAATGTGGAACCCTCTGGAAGCAAGGAGGCTCACCAAAGCAAATCTGGAACTGCAAGTGGTATCAACGAAGCACCTGTTGATGACCCTAAATACCTGTATCTACATCATGAAAGATGAGGCCAAATGACGTTAGTACATTAAATTTACGAGCACACAAGGGGAACTCTAAAGCACAAACATAAGCTTGAACTGATAAAAAGGAAGAACATACTCACATCTTCTCAACATAACTCAACTCAACTTAACTCAACTATACTCAAGGATACTCAATTCAATTCAATATAAAATCAACAATAAATATGCAGTATAAAGAAAACTTTTAAAAATAGTGGATAATAACTCAATGTATATAAAAATACAATAGTAAACTCTTTACTCTTAATTGGGAGATTCTCTAATAGACAATCATCAATACGAGCTATGTGATGATACATATTCTTGCCCGCGCTGCCAGAACTATCCATACCTTGCCGGAGTATAAAACATCTTCAACTAAGTGGATCCACTAAGCTATGCTTAAAAGCAATAAGGAATCATCTAAAAAGTATGATCCTTTACCTATGTTGGCATACATGGTTTATAAGGATTTTGAGTTTTCTGAACTCATCCCCATATCGGTGCTCAATACTACTCCCAATAATCAATGACTCATATATGTGACAAAGTCTTATTCTAATTCAGACACTTTTAAAGACACATTGATTTTCAGAAAAAAAATGTGCTCCATTCAAGCCTCTCTTATTCTTTTACTTTATTAATTATCCAAATTATTTTCCTTATACTTTTCATTTTTGATCTTGCGGCTTGTTTAGAAAGAATTGCTAAAATTTATTGTAAAATTTTTATTTTGACTGAAGTGCAAAACAACTTCATAAATATGGGGTTTTGAAATAAAAAAAGATGACTATATTGTTAAAAATTAATTTTATTATTATAATTTACATATATATATAGTCCATGTAGCTCCATTTTATTTTTATCAAAGTTAAACTATTAATTTTAAATTTAAATATCTTAACGTTTATGAAAGACTGGCGTTTTTTTCTAATATCTTGTTAATGTAATATTTAACTACTATTTCATTTGAATTATAATATTTATTCTGTTTATAAATTAATAAAAATTATATATATATATATATATACTTTTATTCAGATGTTTGATAACAAACATGGTTAATCATTTAGTGTTCAGATTTAGAGACAAGATTTTAATCATTCAAATGTGCATTAAGATTCAGACGTCTTAATCTTAATGAAAAAAAATGATGCCTAAATGTTGGATTTCCTAATATTAGGGGGAGATATGTTTAGCAGCTGGAAATTATGTGTGGGGTGAATTATCTGGATCCTCGTTAAAAAATGTGAACTTCAAGTTCAAGAGATAATTCATTTACAAATTGTTAAAAATAATTTTCAGATGTATTTACTGATCCAATATTTTTATTAAGCTACAAATGTTCCAATAAATAGTCCGTGAAGAACATAGTCTATGATACGCCAGAAGCGTGATAGACCAATCGATTCCAAACGTAAAGCTCCTTGACGAAGGAGAGGAGAAAATTATCAAAATGGTCATGATAATGAGGTATGTGCTTTGAAAGAGCACAACAACATAATACTTCATAAAACCTTGGCAAAGGTTTAGGTACCTGAAATGATGAAAAATGAAGAGATCTCAATAAGTTATGCCGTATCGGAATCGAGTCAAATGACTTTCAACGATTTCTTTGATATGAATTAGCACTCAATGCTATAAATGGTTATGAGAATCTTGAATTCAAATTATTCATATAGTGTGGAGAGATAAATGATTGGCAAAATAAAATGCACTATTCAAGTATATTTTGTTTCACTTAGAAAAGTTATGTTTTCGAACTCATAGTTCATAGATCAAGATATAATGTCAGTGTAGTACAGATGAATCATTGTGTGAAAATATAACTATAATATAAAAAGTGTGGTTTGTGGCACGGGGCGTAAAGGGTTTTCGCAAAAATCTTGATATTATTAAATGGAGATATATTCTCGAGTGGTGGATGCAATGAAACTTGTTTCAGTTTTGTTATAGATGAAATACTTGAATATGTATATTGGATGATTATTATGTCTAACTAGATGATAAATGTTATATGAAAATTATTGAAGGGTTTAAAAAGTCTTAAATCAATTACATTGAGTACCAAGTGGTTCTAAGACTACTTAACACAGAGAAAGAATTTTTTCGATCTCATAAAAATAATTAAAAAATATCATCTATTAGTGTAATTGGTGCACTTACAGATTGTTGGTTATGCAAATGCTAGAAGATTACTTGATCTATATAACGAAAATTATGTGAAGGGATTGTCATATTATCATTGAAGTTATGCCAGGAAACTAACAAATCAAGTGACTCAATACATAGATGATGTGTGATTTTCATTGAAAAGAAAAGATGAGCTTCAATAAAATTGAAATGATCAATCTCTGAGTCAGAAACTATTTGATTATATAGATGCATGATATTTATTTGATCCGCATAAATCTCGATCGAAAATTGTATATTTGTTTACATGTGGAACCACAACAATATCTTGGCATTCAAAGAATCAAACACTAGTAATCACTTCTTCAAATCATACAAAAATAATATTGATTGATGAAGTAAGTCGAGAGTGTGTTTGGTTGGAATCATGACCCATCATATTCAGGAACTATGTGATTTTTCTTTGGAAAGGTATATTCTAGCCAACATATACTAAAACAATATATAGCTCGATTGAAGGGAGGATACAATCAAAGGAGACCGGACATGACATATTTCACTAAAATTCATTTTAACACATGATGTTCAGCAAAATGGTGAGATAGACGTTCAAAAGACTCGTTCAAGTGATAATCTTGTAAACTTATTCACTCAGAATTGACAATATCAATATTTGAGAAGTTGTGATATAAGATTGGAATGCATCATCTCTGACATATCAAGTAAAGTTTTTATCGGGGGAGAAAACTATGTGTTGTACTCTTTTCCTTAACCATGATTTTATCCCAATTGGGTTGTCCAGGTAAGTTTTAAACGAGGCAACATTCAAAGCATATTAAAAGATATGTGCACTTTTTTCTTCACTGGGATTTTTTCCCATAGGCTTTTTTCCTAGTAAGGTTTTAACGAGGATATTATCTATGAACATCCAAGGTAAAGTGTTATGAAATAATATAGTGCGGATGTCCACTACACCAAGAAGTTACTACATTACTTCCCTCCATTATGAAGATAACCTCTACTTTTATGATCATTATTCTTGTAACCTTTCATCTCCATAACCTCCTCCGCTATATTCATGTTTAATGTCATATTTATGACTAACCTTTTGTATGCCTCTATGTTACACTATAAATAGAGGCATAAGGGTTCATATTGTACACACTTGAATATTTGGAAGAATAAGAAAAGTTATCATCTCTTGTCTCCCTATTTCGATTATCATCTTCTATATTTCTTGTCTTATTTTTCTTTCGTTTTACAGTAAATCTTATTTTTTTTCCTTGGATGTGAATGTAAGCTCTATATATAAGCATTTTAATCAATACAAGTTATGAAATATCTACAAAAACATATTGTGTGATAAATAACTATCAACATAAAATTATGCTTTTAGAAATTTTATGAAATACTAGGGGATGAACGTGCAACGCACGTTCCCAAAAAGTAGTCTATTATAAAATGGAATTTAAAGGATATCCTTTATTTTTTTATGGAGAAAGATTTATTTCTTGAGCAGCATTATTTTCTATTACTTCAGTCACTACTATAGTGTGTTGTTGTACACATTCAACAAATTTATATAACATTTTTACATATTTATTGATATTTTAACTATACATAGTTTAAATGTGAACATGTACAATGGTGTCTACGGTCACGAATGCTTTAGTATGTTATAAAGTGTGTACTTTGTCATTTAGAAATTGTTATCTCCGCCTCTTGACAACAACATACATATCGAGAAGTTGTTGTCAAATGAAAATAATATTTTGTAAAAGTTGTACAAAAAATCAATTTGCATATATCTTCATTTGGATGGCTCGTAGATCATTATCAATTTTTTGACATATACATGAAAAAAGGTATCGTTATTTGTTATAGCTATACTTAATAGTTATGATATACATCAAAAAGTAAAGTTGATGTATATATAATCATAACATCACGTACAAATATTCAATTCAAATTTATGAGTCCAATGATCTTTGAATCTCACAAAAAAAAAAATAGTTAAATAATACATCTATTCATATTTTGAAATATAACACGATATCTAATTATTTTCTACTTGGAAAAAAGTGTAATTTTGAGCCAATTTGTTAGCATTGACAGGTTCATGTGGTCAAGTAAATATAAAGTGTAACTTGTCCTATCTGTGAGTGGAGGAAAACTAGGCAATCTGAATTTATTTTTATTCTTTTCCAACATCCTCGAAATCTTGTCAGAGATTACCTCCTAATTTTTTTAAAAAAATAATAGGTTTGATGATCCTATTTATATTTTTGTTCTATTGTTCTGCCATTTTTTGGAGGGAATAATGGGAGGTGTTTGTACAAGTGGAAATTGAGTAGATGAGAGTAGATCAGGGTTAGGGTCAGGGTCAACAAAGGAGCCAAATGAATTATGTTTCTCTATTTCTATACCACGAATTCAAAAGGTACCATCTATGGCTTTAGTTATACCATTAGTTTTCAACAACAAGTGCCACACATATATTTAATACTAATTGGTTTAATTTTTTTAAAAAAGGCATATATAGTTTTTAGAATAAGTGTACTCTGAATCACACAAAATTGAAAGAAAAAAGTGCAAGTTCAACCTAATAAATAATGATCCTATAAGATCACTATTTGTTGTCATTGAAAATAATAACCTTACCAAAATTTATTATATAATTGAATTGAAAGGATATCCTTTATTTTTAAGGGAGGAAGATATATTTCTTGAGCAATAATATTTTATGTTACTTCAGTCACTACTATAGTTTATTATTTTATACAATCAACGGATTGATATAAATTGTTTATATATTTATTGATATTTTAAAAATACATAGTATTAATATAAACATGTACAACTATGACTATGGTTAAGAATACTTTGTCTTAAGGTTTGTGCCTTGTCGTTAAGAAATTGTTATCTCCGCCTCTTTACAACTACATACATATCAAGAAGTTGTCAAATAGATGTAATATTTTGTAAAAGCTTTACAAAAATTCAATTAGCATGTATCTTCATTTAGAAGGCTAGGAGATCATTATCAATTTCATAAGGTACACTTGTAAAAAAGTTGTTGTTATTGGTTATAGAGATACATAATAGTTGTGATATGCATCAAAAAATTAAGTTGATGTATGCATAATCATAATATCACGTACAAATTCTCGATTTAAATTTATGAGTCCAATCATCTGTGAATATCATACAAAAAAATATTAGTTAAATAATATATCTATTCATATTATGAAATACAATGCAATATTCAATTTTTTCTACTTTGAGAAAACAAACTGTAATTTTGAGTCAATTTGTTAGCGATGACATGTTCAGGTGGTCAAGTAAATATAAAGTCTAACTTGACTTGTCTGTGAGTGGAGGAAACATACGCAATCTTAATTTTTTTCCTTCCTATCCCAGCATCTTCAAAATCTTGTTGGAGACGACCCTCTTGAAACTGAAAAGAAAATAATAGATTTGATGATCGTATTTATGTTTTTGATCTATTATTCTGATATTTTTTGAGAGAAAATAGTGAGGTGTCAGATAATCTTATTTCATGTACAAACACCTCCAACTTTTCTATACAAAAAGTATCGAAACAATAGAACAAAATCATAAATAGAATCATCAAATCTATTCTTTTCTTTTTAGTTTCTAGAGGGTAATCTCCAACAAGATTTTGAGGTGGTTGGGATTGGATAGAGATAAATTCAGATTGCGAATTTTTTCGCCCGTCACAGATATGACAAGTTAGACTTTATGTTTACTTGACCGCATGCACCTATCAATGCTAACAAATTAGCTCAAAATAACAATTTGAAATTCCAAGTAGAAAATAATTGAATATTGCATTATATTTCATAATATGAATAGATGTATTACTTAACTAAGATTTTTTGTGCGAGATTCACAAATGATTGAACTCATATATTTGAATGGAGTATTTGTACGTGATATTATGATTATGTATATATTAACCTTATTTTTTGATGTATATCATAATTATTTTGTTTCTCTATAACAAATTACGACTACTTATATGAATATGTCATGAACATGCTTTCACATTTAAACAATTCAAACAACACCACAAGTAAACTCAAATCATACACAACTGGTAGAGAACCTGTCATACCACAAGAATACTCACCACAAATTCCTACTTCCAAGCCCACGGTCTCAGGCCCAATAGTTCAATAATCAAGAAGATCACAACTCAAAGTATTCACAAAAGCAATCAACCCAATCCAAAGAAATCAAAATACACAACAACCTAAGTTTAACGCCACCAACGAGCAATTTCTAAGGATACTACTCACAAAAGTAGAATGATCAACCTAAACTAAGGCATTTTTCGGGAAAAAAAACTATCCTAAGCACTCAATTAATGTCCATAAATCGACTAAGGATCAAGAGCCTAATCTAAGCCTAAAATCAAACCTAGTTATGCAATACTACTCAACATGCATTCAACCTAGTTTATCTCCA
>JAJOOS010002933.1:0-22737 GCA_029582725.1 Solanum chiquidenum | reverse complement strand
ACTCATATATATATATATATATATATATATATATATATATTACCTCTTTAACTTGTTACCTTCATAATGATTAATAAGTAATCAATTGTCTCTTCTTTTCAACTATATATCTTGAGCATAGAAATCAATGATCTCCTTGAGATTTAGTTGAAACAAAGAAGAGCAATCATTTTGCATCAACCACAACATGTGTTCAAATAATATAGCATCAACATCCACATAAATCACTTTTTTCCCTCTATTTTCTTTTACTTTTCCTCTATCTTCTTTTCTCACCATTTCAATCAAACTTCTAAATGGACTTTCTTCCAACACAAATGACTCCACCAAGAATTCCCTTTTTTCCTTTCCCACCAGCACAGTTACCGGATAACTTGAATCATCATAACCATCTTCCACTAGTGGCCTATACCCTAATAATCGGCCCGAGCATCGCCTTGTCAAGATTGCTACCGGCAAAACTATGCAATCCATGAATTGTAACACACAAAAAACAATATGTTGCTAGAAAATGGTCACTTATATATGTATTTTGTATGAGATATTTTTACCTTTTTTTGGAGGGTATTTTGGGAATAAAATGAAAGAAAGGGAAGAAGAGTTCTTGATGAGAGTAGCAAAGATTGAATTGGCCAGCCAACGGCTAGTGTAGATATGCATATGAAAACAAAGAATATATAGACATTTTTTAATTTATGTATAAGATATAGTTTGGTGTAATTTTCAGTGGTTGTGTTCGTGGAAAGAGAGCCGTTTGAGTGAGAAGAAAAATTTCCTTAATTTTACTTTATGATGAGTGGTAGGAATATGAAAGTTGACAGATAGACAGACAAATTGGTAGGTCCAGTGAAACTTGTGAAATAATATGGTGACAATTCTACTACTACTTTTTTTTGCCCTTGTGACTTGGTCCCCATCTTTTCTTTTTATTATTTTGGAATTGGATAGTCGGAATTCATTGATCTGACTAATTTTGATTTATTTTTTGATAAATCACTGAGTAAGTCTTTTCTATCAAAAAATTATTCGTATGTTCTTAAGGATTGATTTTGTCACTTCAGATTAAAGGGGAGGAATCTTAATTATAACCACCTCGTTGTAAGGGTGGCTGAATTGGTGTAGCAGATGGTATCTCATAAGTGATGTCAATGATTGATTCTCCTCAATTCTTTGTCAATAACGTTCCTCGATCGAGTTCATGATCACAACAAACTTGCTAAGTGTGGTTTACATCTTCTATATAATTTGACAAGTTATTGCATATGAACAAGTTCACCTAATAGGCTAATACACATTTAAAGGATAGCGATTACGCATTTTCCTAGAAATTCCAAAAAAGAAAAAGAAAAATCTTCATTTAACATCATATCTCTTGGTTATGGTCCCTATCTTACACTATTTTGTGTGTAATTATCGGTACGTGGTATGTGTTTGCTCGGTCAATTTGAACTCGTGTCATGTAAAATCTATTAAAGCAGAATACTTTTTGTTAAAAATTTCGTTATTTTTAAAATTTAAATTTGAGACTTTTGATTAATGACGGAAATTTCCATCCATTCAGTAAGCCTTTATTGGTGGATCCACATTAACTTGAAATATCACTATTATCTTACATTAAAACACGTGTATGCGGTATAAGAGCCAGTTGGAATTGGAAATACAGAGTTCACATCAATTATTTCAAAGCGCGTTTAACAAACAAAGCCGACTTCCATGTTGAATGGATGGGGCACCAACAAAATTATAAAATAAAAATAAAAATAAAATAATTTGTAAAAGAGTAAAGTAAGATTATTCTACAAAATTCATATATATAAAGTCCAACAGAAAAAAATTAGAATTAAAAAAAAAATGTTGGATAAATCTTATGTTTCCATATTTTATTTTATGGTAGGAATAAATATTATGATGTAAAAATAGATTATAATTTATCTGAGTGTGTCAGAAGTATTCTCTTTATTTTTATAAGATAAGAGTAAATTTATGTACACCATTTTCTCTAAATATAACTTGTAAAATTATATTGGGGATATATTATTATTGTAAACATGGATTATAATATGCAACTAATTATAAAGGAAACATTTTTATCTTATAAAACATTAAGTGGGAAATATGTCATTTTCCAAAGAAATGGTAAAAAGTACTCCTTTAGAAATTTTGGACTTAAATTATAAGAAGTCTAATTATTGCTTAGAAGAAACTCGAGTTGCATTCCGTATCAAAAAAAAAGAATGAGAAAAACTATATATTATAACAAAATAGTGGATAAGCTTAATTTCATGGGTCAAGTTTGTTTGAATTCCACATATTTTCCTTCTACTCCAACTTAATTTCAGCCAACTAACATGCCAAATAGGTCGGTCAAATCCTAACTAAACATTACCAGATTTAGGTGGAGTAAATAAAGCATCACTAGGTCGTTTGATCGGTGGGATAAGAAAATAATCCCGACATAAAATATGGAGTTATTGTATGAGACATTTGGTTATAGATATTAATTAGTCATGGAATTTGATCAAATATTTTTAATATCATTGCTAATTCTCAATATTTTCTTCCCAACATAGAATTCCGAATTCTCTCTCGATTACATTTTTATTGTCCATTCTTCTCATTGTATAATTTTTGTAAATAACTTTAAGGACATATTAATAGAAAATTTTCTTATCAATACTTTTTAGTCGAAATAACGAACTATTTATTATAAGTTTAATATTTTCAATCATAATCCAAACAGGCTCTAAGTTATGTTGTAACAACTAATGTAATTTGAACTTAGTAGCATATTATGAAACTTAACAGGCAGTCAAATCTAGAGATAGTAAAGTCATGTGTAATTAGCTTTTTAAAAAGACGATGAATTATGTAAAACACTAGTGATATTTCTAGGAAGTGAGTCATAAATCGATAGAGTTTAACTATAGGAATAATACATAAATATGTCATTTAATTTGATTTTAATTGGCGTTTATGCTCTACAATTTTAGATGTGCACAAGTTCACTTTCATTTTACATGATGTCATGTAAGACTCATGTGTCTTTTATACAAATTCAAATGTCTACTTGTGCACGCCCTAAGATGAAGGACATAAATGTTAGCTAAAGCTAAATTAAATGACACATTTATGTATTACTATGTCTTAAGGTGTGTTGGGTCTTTGATAGAACCAAAGATAAAGAGGGTTTAGGCCATTGGGTGGGTGGACTGGACTGCAAACAACACGTCTACAGCTTTCATGGCTTTGGTAAAGAATTGCTTAGCCTGTGCTTTCTCGAGAATAAAGATAGTTAGACTCTAACTTAAAAGATGTTGTAGCATCATAAAATAAAAAGACATTTTGATCTTTAACCTAATAATTGGCTCTCAATCTGGTTAGACCAAAGGTAAAAAGCACAAAATATTTCTTCATGATTCATCAATAAAGACAAGGAAGCACGTTGTAAAGATGGAATCATCAGTATTTTCACAATAAACGTGAGTTCAAGTTAATCATAATTGGCAGGCATGTTGATAACTCATCATGATTGTTAAAAGGAAATAATTGATTATTTCTAACCAGAAGGCAAGTGAAGAAAATACTCCATTCATTTAGAAGAATTTCTACCCAATCTAATAATTCCTAAAACCATCTGGAAGTAAATAATATTCAACCAAACATCACCTAACATATACTACTACTAAAACCATAGTGCCAAAGAAACCATGAAAATGGATTTCTGTAAATCAGCCATATGCCTTTTACCTTAACTACATACTGGAAAGAGGGGAGAAAAAATAGGAAAATAAGCTCAAGTTGAGAAATCAAGAAACGCCTATACTCTGCCTGTTAGCATTGCGAATCAACGGCCAACTCTGTTGCAAGGGGAATGAGGAAGTCAAATACCCTTGGCAACGTCATGTCGACAAAGAAAAAGTGTTTTCACAGCGATTTTGGCCAGCCCATATTTGCATACATTGACATACCATGCATTGGTTGGCCAGCGTTACCATAAGGTCCTGATTCATGTTGGAAAGGACTGTCGCCATTTTCCTCAGACGAGTCACTTGAGGCATCACCTTGAGAAGGAGGGCTCTCCCCTGTGGCGGGAGCACCAAAATTCAACATATTGGATGGTGGTGTCGAAGATGGCACCTTAGACTTTGGCTTTTTCCCTTCAGCAAGGAAGCTACCCACGATTACCTGGTCATGAATTTAAAACAGTTTAATGACACATCCTGAACTCAAACAAGCGGGGGGGAGTATAAAGGCAGATAGAGCGCACCTGCACTGGTGTGGCAGCCATAAGCACACCTGAAACTCCACCACCCATTACTCTACCATCTGCCCCAGCCAGTGACACACTTAGACCACTTGGTCCACTGCTGCCATTACTTTCCGACCGCATGAAGGAACCTGTCAATGAGATGATCTCATATCGGCCCTGCATACAAAAGTAACAGGTTAAATATCATGAGATTACTTACCAAAGAAATAAATACATACAGCATATGATATTAGTAGTATATACGTAATATATAATTATATGCATTACAAGTGAATCAACCACCTAGCTCATCCATTGCCAACTCAATCAGGTTAGCAATACCATGTTCTAGAAACGTTCAATGATGAAATTAAGCTTCCATTTCAGCTCCACAGGATCATGCACAAAAAGAACCAATGCAATTGCTCACAAGTCACATGTGATCAACTGACTAATAGCATGTTTGGTCAAGTTTCTAGGAGACAAAAAACAAAAAGCCAACTTGAAGCATAAAGCATCTTGCATTCAAACTAATGATTCTTTAAGAAATGATCGGCCCCAACTAAACCTTGTTTAAGCAATAAGGAACTTATTACCTATGGTTAGCAAACACAAGTATGCTCTGGTAGAAGAACTTACACATAAATATCCTGAACCATGTTTTTTTATCATAAAATATTCGAGTTTAGGGCATATGCGCATCATAAACTATAAGTCTCCTCTTTTCAAGGCCAGGTTTTGTAAGCCTACATCAAACTAAGCCAATTGTTTTTTAACAGTTTAACCAACTATTAGCTTGGAAAGTGATGTTGCAAGGACTTGTAGACGTAGATACCACGTTAAATGCTTTGGTGACCTAGTTATCTCCACTCACCCCTTACTAGCATTTTAATTAGTCAGTTTCTCTCCTTGAGAAAAGTTTGCCTAAGTTTAGCAAGAGAATTAGAAAGATGCTTTAGGGAAGAGAGATAACAATCTCTGTAGAGAAACGACCTACGAGAGTAGATCCAATTGAAAGACTATCCTTCAGAAGGAAGACCATTATGGCATAGAATGCACCTTTATCTTCCTGGCATTGACAAGGTTAAAATGCTAGCTCATTTTAGCAACAAAATATTGAGTAGATGGATGTGCGGACATACTAGGAGAGATAAGGTTAGGAATGAAGATATTTGGAGCAAGGTAGGAGTGGCCACTGTGGTGGTTAAGATGCGGGAAATGAGAGTTCGGACATACCAGGAGAGATAAGATTAAAAATGAAGATATTTGGGACAAGGTAGGAGTGGCCCTAGTGGTGGTTAAGCGGGAAATGAGGCTGAGATGTTTCAGACATACCAAGAGATGAGATTAGGAATGAAGATTGAAATTATATGGGACAAGGTAGAGTGGCCCTAATGGTGGTTAACATGGGGGGAAATGAGGCTGAGATGGTTCGTACATCTGAACAGAGTTGTGTAGATGCCCTGGTGAGGAGGTGTGAGAGGTTGGCCGTAGTGGGTTGAGGAGGTGTAGAGGCAGGTCGAAGAAGCATTGAGGTGAGGTGATTAGGCAAGACATGGCATGACACAACTTCAGCTCACCATGAACATGACCCTTGATAGGAGAGTGTGGAGGTTGAGAATTAGAGTAGAAGCTTAGTACCACATAACTCTGCTCACAAAGCTTTGGCAGACAGGAAGAAATCATTAGCACCTACTGGTTTTCTGCCTCCATTTAGATTTGTTGAAAGAGGATTCAATTATACAATCAACTTAGCAGGATTACAGGAAATATTCCAAACTATGCTACGACAAGAGTCTTTTTTCCATATGTATATAAGATGGAAAAGCAGGTTAATTAAACCACTCTCTCATTAAATCCAGTGCACAGACATATTACCGATAACTATGTGAATTAAGATAATATTACAGATACAGTCTCAAGGAAAATGCATACAAACCTCATAACTAACAGTGCCACCCCCCATTGCTGGTTGGCGAAGGGTGACGTTACAGATGGCTCCATTTGCAGATAGAATACAAACAGTACGTGGCCCTTGCTGGGAGAAAGCCATTATCTTTGAAGCTATGTCCTGAAGATGGGAAACAGATTCACATCATATCACAGTCAACTGAAAATTCACAAGACTGGGAATTTAACAGAGGTCAATTTTTTAGAAGTACAGATAAAGCTAGAAAAACAAAACATCAAACTGCATCAATGTTCTGCAAAACTGTAAAAAAAATGATTCAGAAAATGCACTCCACCACCAAGCTCCTTTAGTAGATACAAATCCAAGCACCACGGGCAACAAAAATTAAAGGTATGTATCAACCACAGGTACCACCTTGTCAAAAGATGTGTATAACCTCTACCCAATTATTTTTTATTTTGCAGCATACAAAACCAAGGTGCAAGAAATTTTGTATAAATCTTGATAAGGCACGTGCAATCTATCTTAAGAAAGTCGCTCATTAAAAAGTTTGATCCAATGCTGAAAAGTATATCCAGCCAATCAGTTGTCGTTTTAAACTTGTCAAAGACAATGTCAATCACCAATATGATATTGAAATAACACGCTGGAAACCCTAGTTACTTCCACAACCAAAACATAAGGTTCTCTACGAAATATTATTTACAAAATGAGATAAAATGCAATGTAAGTTGATTAATTCCAAAAAAAATAGTGGTACGCTTAAGCTTAAATAAGGTCTTTATTTCTAAATCCATATTTTAAAAGCGATTAAAACAATCTATATTGTCCAGTCACTTCCTCATGCAATATAACACCTATTGTTTACCTAAAACACCAGTGTTAAAAGCTTGTCTTCCCATGTCGAGGATATCTCTTAAAGCACTCCCACATGCTGACCTATTCAATTCCCAATTTAACTATCATGCACAACCCCATGTCAGAAAATTGACAAGGGGGGAATTGTCTGGTGGCGAAGATCCTCCATCTCCAACCATAAGGTTTGGGGGTTCGAGTTACCAAGGGAGCAAAAATGTGAATGTTGCTCCCCTGGATCTCCAGATAGAGGAATTTGGCAATGGAACTTCCCATATCCCCCCTCCCCCACCCCACCCTCAAAAAAAAGGAACTCTTCATAGACATAAAATTTGCATGTTAGTGAACCAGCATGACCTTATATGTTAAAGGCAATATTCAACTAACTTCTTCTTATCTGGTATGTGCTGTTGCTGGAGAAAAAAAACAAATTTTCCTCTCATAAACCGATACTAAATTAGTTGTCATTGGTGAGATGGAAAGCAGGCATAGCAGAAAGCATAGCTTTCATATAAATGTTGTGCAATAATGTTAGAATCTATCAGCTATGATAGAAAACAATTACTATGCCTTAAGGGTGAGGAACCTTCAAGCCATAAGGTACCTACCAATGCCTCACACCCAAGTAAGTTATCAAACAGCGACACTTTCAAGTTTCAAGACACAAGGTACCTACCAATGCCTCACCCTAATGCAATTTGTGACGGTATGAACCATCACTGTCCATGTCCATCCATTTAAACTCACAGTCCAATATTATATAAAATATCCCTACATTTCAATATGTGACATAATTTAACTATACAAAAAAGGTTTAAGAATGGAATTAGACTTTTGAAATTGTGGTCTTAAATAAACCATAACCTTTGTGTAGCTACCTACTGAAACTACATCTTGACAGTAAAATAGAAATTTAAAGTTAAATTGTTTCCTAGTACAGAAATATGACACTCTTTTTGGAGCAAACGAATAAAGAAATAGCGTCACATAAAGTGAAACAAGAGTAATTAAAAACAAAAAAAAAAAATTTTTTTACAATCTTTTTGGAGCAAACTAATAAAGAAATAGCATCACATAAAGTGAAACAGGAGTAATTAAAAACAAAAAAAAAACACTTTACAAAGTTACCAATTTCAAAAAAAAAAAACACTTTACCTTGACTTTTCAAAAGAAAAACACTAGAAGCTCTTTATATTTTATTTTCATTTTTTTATTAAGGAAGCTCCGGTTTTTTTTTTTGGTAAATAAAACAAAACTTATTGCCATTGAAGAATTATATAACAAAAAAAAACGAATTAAGAATACAACTCAATCTTAATCAACAACGTCACACGTAGTCACACATATCTATTACTCTTCATTCTAGCCTCTTCCTACCTATTTAGAAAGGAAGCTCCTTTTATTTTATAATGCATATATGAATCTCTGACAGTCTATAAGACCTATAGAAAACACACGATCTAATAAAACTTACGATCATTAATAAATCTTAATCCCAACTAATTGGTATCACCTACATAGATCATTTTCTCCTTACATTAGATGTAACAATGCAAATATTTAAGTTAATTCATATACCGGCAAGTTTTCATATATTATATTTCTACTATCTTATTAATAATCACTAACATATCCATCCATATCATCTCCTTCATGGTTCTTATAATGAGCTTATGTGGGCACTTGAGGCACATGCCTTAGCATCATTGTGCCTATACGATACCAACGAACAACCAAACGAGGCAAGCACTCAACTTGCTTTACACTTGGCTTCAGGGCATAATCACATCTCAAGTTCGCCTCCAATGACATTTAGAGTTACATGGCCAATCCTAAATCTAAAAGCCCCAAGACAAATCCCTCGAAGCCTTCGGATCAATGATATCGCACAGAAGGATCTACTAAATCATAGCAACAGTCACATAAATACATACAATCCCCATGTTATTACAAACTCCGACAAGATGGTAGCTCATACGAATCTCAAAACACTTGTCAATCAATCAACATGTATCCACCAAAGCGACAAAACGAAAAGTAAAGGAGACGGAGCGCCACTTTCCTTTCCGTAAATTCAGGGAGTTAGCTATTTCACCTAAAACAAATACTTCCATATCAAGTAAAGCAATTTGAAGCTAAAGTATATATCCGCCAAAGCGACAAAACGAAAAGTAAAGGAGACGGAGCGCCACTTTCCTTTCCGTAAATTCAGGAAGTTATCTATTTCACCTAAAACAAATACTTCCGTATCAAGTAAAGCAATTTGAAGCTAAAGTATATAATGCAGAAACATGATCCAAAACATACATATAACAATGTGGAGAGAAACTTTCAAGCACATTCAGTAGGTTAATGAGCACGTTTTGTAAAACAAAATAACATTTATAGAAAAAGATAATAGTGTTATATTTTACCAAAAAGAAAATTAAACAAACAACTAAACAAAATTTACCTCCCCAACATTCACTGTGATCACATGAGGTGTAAACCCAACTCCAGCTGCACCTGTCAACCATAAAGAAACAATTACTTACTGCAAGCACTGAATTGTAGGAAAAAAGTTCAAGAAACCCAAAAAGACTGTTTTTTTATTTCAAAACTAGTGTAAATCAATTACCTAAAGCATCTAGCTGTTTCTTTCCAGAGCCAGGAGGCCTTCCTCGGGCCTTCTTCGAAGGATTCTCGGAAGAAGGACCCTCCGCATCACCACCACCACCACCACTTCCAGAATCTGTAGGAGGCACCCCAGATGAAATCGGGGTAACAGGAGTAGGCGAGAGACCCAAAGCAATGTTACCATCAGGAGAATACTTCCTGGGTCGGCCCCTTTTTTTCCTAGCAGGCTCAATGCTGAATCCAGTAGCCCTAGGAGATGACGCATCTGAGTAATCAAGATTATGTTGAGGCGCCGCCACCGCCGCAGAAGCAGTATTAACCACAGAATTAAAAGGAAAACCAGAATTTTGCTGCTGGTTCTGATGCTGCTGGTGCTGAAGCTGTTGCATCATTGCAGAATTGTTGTTGTTATGTGTTGGAACATTGTTAGGTAAACCAAAGGTGTTAGCTTGCTGCTGCTGTTGATGCTGGTGGTGATGTTGCTGCTGTTGAAGCTGTTGGTGATGCTGATGGTGTTGTGGTCTTGCCATCATCATGGGATGATGGCCATGGCCATGGCCATGTTGTTGTTGGTGTTGAAATTGGGGGTGTTGGGGTTGATGATGGTGTTGATTTTGGTGGTGACCCGCTTGGGATTCTTGAGAATCCATGAAAACAGAGAATTATTCTTGTAAAAAAAAGGGTTTTTTTTCTAGAATGCTGTTGTGATTTTGTTCTTTACTGTTTCTGTTCACTGAAGTGAGAAAAAGTATAAACTGAGGAAAGAGAAGAAGCCGAGGTGAGGTGGGGGGTGGGGGGGTTTAGGGGGGGTGGGGGAGGCTGAACAGAACAACAAAATGGGCAAAAGCGGAGGAGAAGTTGGACTAAAGAGGAAGACACAACAAGAGTTTAGAATTTTTAGGGTTTTAACAAATTTTTTATTTTGAACTTTTATAGTGCAGATAGTATTAGATCTGTTTTCCTCACTTTACTAGGTATCCTTTTGTCACATACCATCTTTTTAAGAGATAATATCTTATATCGTCACTCAACTTTACATATTTTACTTAAAAAGTCATTTAACTTTAAATTTTTCACTTAAAAAATCATTTTAAAAAAAAATTATAACTCAAAAAACACTCAATTATTGTTATTTCACTTAGAAAATCACTTAACTATTAATATTTCACTTAGAAAGTCACTCAACTATTATTGTTTCACTTAGAAAGTCATCCAACAAATTTAAATAATTTATTCATTAAATTTTGTTGAAATCTAATTTTGTTTTAAATTATTTCTTAAGAAATAATAAGATATTTATTTTAATTATCTAATTGACCTTCTTCAGTTATTTAATTACATTTTTTTTGAAAAACGAACAGTAGCATTTTTTTTTAGCATATTTAATTCCAGTAAAACAATTGCTAGAACTGAAAAGCAATTTTTTCTCTCAATTGCTACTGTACGTTTAAAATAGCAATCTTTTATTATTTTTTATTAAATTAATAGAAATGCTACGGTAGGTTTTAATTTTAATTTGTCAATTGCAACTGCACATTTAAAATAGAAATATTTTACTAAATTAAAAGGAGTAATCAAAAAGATTGCGCAGTAGCGATCTTTTATTATATTTTAAAAAATATATATATTTCAACAAAATTCAATAAAATAATTAAAATGAGCATATTTTTATTTATTTTTGAAATTATTTTAAAATGAAATTGTATTTCAACAAAATTTAATAAAGAGATTATTTAAATTAGTTGGATGACTTTCTCAGTAAAATATCATTATTTGATTGACTTTCTATGTGAAATATTAATAGTTGAGTGACTTTTGAGTGATAAAACAAAGTTAAGTGACTTTCTAGGTAAACTACTCAAAGTTGAGTGACTTCCTAAGTAAAGTACTCAAAGTTGAGTAACCATTTGAGATATTAACTCTTTTTTTTATTTTTAACCTTTTTTTGTTCTAATTTATATGAGTAAACATGTTTAATTATTATTCTTCGGAATGACTCAGTTGATTTGATCGGAATTGATCTTCTTAATATCTTCTAAGTCGAATATGTTGCATAGGATTTACTGTGAAAGTTATTTTTGGGGTTTCAAAATAAACATGTTTAATTATTATTTCATTCTCTTAAAATAATGAGTTTAAATATCTAAATTATTTATGTGTAAGCACTATAATTTCATTTAGTCTTTGCTTTAAGGTTATTCTTCATGATAAGTTGATAACTAAATCAATGCACAAATTTTTTGCTCTCTAAACTATTTCTTCATTGTTTGTGTTTTTTGTAAATAATCTCCCTTGTTCATTTAATTAGCATACCATAATGTTATTAGCAAATAACATATATATACCATGATACCTTGTTTTGTTTCGTGTTGGTTAGCTCAAATTCTATAAAGTTTTAATAATTTTTTTAATTAAAAAACGTTATACGAGTTTGAGAGATTAACTAATAGTCTTAAAAATATATACAAAGTAGCGGGTCATTAAAATACTTTGACATAAATATTGCAAGAGTTGGAAGTCTACGAGCTAAATGGCTGAAAGCATAGGTTAAGAAAATTGAAGTTGAGTTTGAAAAAGTGATAGAGTGATAAAATTGTGGCATCAACGGTTAGCATGGTTAAAATATGACGATTATATATGAGAAGTAAAAAAATAATTAAAGTTTTAGAAATTATACAGACATAGGACAATCATAATCACGATTAAGATTAAGTTTACATGTAACATACAAAAAAAATATTATTAAGATCAAGATCTACGTATCATCAATCAATGACCAATTGTATCATTAAAGATTGACCCTAGTTTTATATATATAGCTTTAATATTCCATAAATAAAAAAGAAGATAGAAAATTTGAATAAGTGAAGTCTAGAGAAAGAAAGAGATAATCATCATTTCATTAATACTTGTTAAGTGAGTTTTTTTGGGTCATTTATGATGAGTACCAACCTATTAATATTAATATTAACGCCCTTTCTCATTTAATCGGCAATTTTAAAAAAAAAATCACTAAGAACAGTCGAGAGAAAAAAAATCTACTTTTTTTTTATCACAAAATAAGATTTACATATATCTATATCTATTCTATACTACCTTAAAAGCATGAACTCTCTAACTTGAATGTTAAATTACTATAATACCCCAACTTAAAACACTCAATTTAGTATATATTCTATATTTAATATTATATTTATTTACGCTATATTATATTAAAAACATACACCTTTTCACATTGATAGGTAGTTACTTTTTTGAAGGGTTATAACTTTTTTTATAGAGTTGTGACTTTTCAATGAGTTATGACATTTCTGAAAAGTTGTGATTTTTCTGAAGGGTTGTGACTTATCTGAAAAGACACGATAAATACCTTTTCATACTATCATTTGTTGTCTATAAATAGAAGGGGTTTCTCACACTTTAAAACTATGAATTTTGTAAGTTTTCTATTCTTCTTCTTAAAACAAGGAAGGTTGTGAGAGTTGTTCAATTATCCAATTATAATATTTTTTGTGAGTAAATTAGATAGATCAACAAAAATTAAAACAACAAGAAGCATCTCAAAATAACTCAACTTCAAACGAGAAGAGTATCTTGATAATTAATATGTACTCATTTTCATTGCCATAAAATATACTTTTGCAGCAACTTTTACTTGACAAGAAGTTCAACGACTTTTCGTTGCACAAACATTAACTTGGTGTTTAGAATCTGAAAAGTCTCAATTGTTGGAGAAAAGTATTTGATCAAATACTTGTTTGAAGAGTCCAAAGTACATTTAATAAGTACTCTTTTGTTTCCAATTTATTTATTGTACTTTTATTTTTATTCTGTTTAATATAGAATGTTATTTTTTCTTGGGGGTGGGGCGCATCTTTAAGACCACACAGTTGAAAGACATTTTTATATATTCTACATATGATCTTTAAAAGAAAAGTCTTCTTTATTTTTAAAATTTCATATCAAAATAAAATTAGACCAATCTATATCTATTTATTTATTTTTTATCTATCTATACCTTAAAAGAATGAACTACTTAACTTAAATGTTATATTATTATAATTTCCTTAAACTTAACCCACCAAATGTAGTAGATCTTCTATATTTTATATTGTATTATATTTATTTGTGTGTATTATATTATATTATATTACAGATAATCATGTTTTCACATTGAAGGGTTGTGACATTTTCGAAGAATTATAACTTTTTGATGAGTTGTGACCTTTTTGAAGGGTTATGACTTTTCTAAAGGGTTGCGACTTTTTCAAAGAGTTGTGACTTTTCTGAAGGGTGGCGACTTTACCGAAGAGTTATGACTTTTTCGATGAGTTGTGACCTTTTTGAAGGGCTGTGACTTTCTAAAGGGTTTTGACTTCTTTTTGATAAGGCACAATACGAAGTTTCTCATACACTACCCTTTGTTGGCTATAAAAAGAGGGGATTCCTCAAATGTTTAAACTATGGGGAAGGGAAGAGAAAGTATATTTAAGAGATGTAACTGAGAGATTTTAAGAGTAACTAATTTTTTATTTAATAATATTCACATTATTTTTAAATATAATGTGGTGGTAAATGGTTTGATATTCACGCGCAACGCACGTACGTCAAAACTAGTATATATATATATGAATGGAAACATGATTTCAACCAAGTGTAATAACTCAAGTTACCAACACAACAATGATGTTATTATAATCAATAAGAACACAAAATAATATTGGAAAATGGAAAGAACAAGCTAATAACAACTAACAATCCTTCAAACAAAACTGAGAAGGTTAATCGAAGAGAAAGAAGATCAGAAAATATAGATATAGAAGGGGATGAGAAGCTCGATTAATAGTGGAGATGGGAGAATCAGACTCTTTACTTAACAATTTACATAACGTCTTAATCACACATCACTATCGTTTTTGATGGAACCATTCTCATGCCACTATTTAATTTGGATCCCAAATTAATGTCGCTCTATTGTTCGTTCTCAACCCAATAACTACTTATGTGACCTTAATATCTATACTGAACTGGACTTGATTCATAACACCAAGCTACATCGTCATTGAATTGGATGATGAAAAATATTGCATTATAATTAAAGGTATCAAATGCTTGTTTTGGGTTATTAATGATGTCACTACACTATTGAATCTCATGAATTAAATAGTTGAAAGTAAGACACCACTCTGTAATGCAAATTGGACTTGACAAAATGGTGGCTAAAGGTAAATTCAAATGGTTCTCATCAAGCATTGATTTGGACAACTTTTTATTTGAATCGATGTCATTGTATAGATTATGATTTGTAATCGTTTGCTCATTTTAATGAGATTCGAAAAGTGTATTTAGGTATATTAAAATTTAGTATCTTTTAAGCTTTTCTTTGATGTTAATATTGTGATTTGTGATAATGATTTAAAATTTGACTTCAAATGTGAATTTTAACTTGTGAGGATTAGTGGATCGGAACTGCACCATTTATGCATTTTATATTGTTAATTAAATGCCACTTATATCTATTTTAGACATTTAGGGATAGTTTAGTATGTGCTAGACAAATATAGATATAATTGAGGGATGAAAAATAATATTGTTTTATCCTTTGTTTAGTTACTAATTCTAAAATAAGTTATACTAAAATTAGTACTTAGTAATTAATAGGTGAATAAATTATAAAAGGTGAAATAATAGTTCCAAAATTGATATATTAATTGAATCATAAGATAATGCCCTAGGACCATAACCCTGTGTACTTGACTACCTGTTCAATCATTTGATATATTTACCTCATGAGTATTTAGATCTCTTTATAATTTGATATATTATCTTCATTATTATTTTTTATATCGGAATTTGTTATATTTGAGCCGAGAGTCTATCGAAAACAACCCCTCTACCTCCTCATTCCTCAAGGTGATGATAGGTTTTGCGTATGTTCTATCCTCTTCACACCTTACTTGTGAAATTTTACTTGATATGTTATTGTCATTGTTGTTAACCATTTTAGAATTTGATATTTATACCTATATAACATTAAATCATAATTAATTTGATCTAATTTATTTTCTTATTCGATTTGATTTCAATTAAATAATCCATCAAACTTATTCCCATTTTCACTTTTAACACTCTATCATAATCATGTTCAATTTTAACTCATTTTAATAATGGTAGTAATTTATTTTATTTTTTAAAAAAATGTTTGGTAAAAAGTATTTTATTTTTTCCACCTGTCAGCACTCAGCACTAGGCATAACCCGCACTTTAGACCTCACAAATCACCAGTCCAAGGCCAAGACTCCAATTTCTCCGGCGAGATCGTCTTTCCGTCAATATCTCCGGCGCCAAAAGATCCCGATTTGTCGGAGTTCCGGATCCCGACGGCGGGAGTATTTCAGTAGTTCTCGCCATTTTTCTCGCTTATGCATGTCGCTGTATATAGAAAGGGATGGGTTTATTTAGGAAACTATCTGGATTTCTAGGGTTTTCAAGAGAAGAAGGTCACGAAGTGAGAGGGGTAGAAGATAACACCAATGGTAGTAATATAGCATCGTCGTCAGTGGATGTAGCTGCAGCAGCTCAAGCTCAAAATGTTCCACGCAGAGGTTTCAGTGTCCCGATTCAAGTCCCCGTCGAGAGGGCACAACTCGGCCCTATCCTTGTTCGTTGTAGTTCACGCGATGGTGGCGTTCAGGTAAATTATCGGAGATAATGTACATACATGGTAATTTGACTTTGATTCTGTTAATTGTTTGCAAAATTTGTTTGATTGTATCTTTAGATATTAATATAAATGTTCTGAGTAAACAAATCCACTCTATCCGAATTCAAGAATGTCATTGAGTTGCGGTAAATGGATTAATGTTATCTGTAATTATAATATCTGAAAAAGATAGATCACTATTAGTTTTCTGATTCTTGGATGCACCTATATAGTTTGTTATGTTTGTGACTGATTGAAAACTTTCTAGCAGAACTTGAACTTTAATAAGCGATGTATTTAAACAGGTATAGGTTTGTGCGGTTTCCTGTTAAACTCCAATTAGATCAAACTCGCTAATGTAGATAAGAGATACCATTTGGCGGTAGGTGCAAGGTGGTCGAAGTAAAACAGAGGTGCAAATATTGGTGCCAGACTTCTAGGAAAGAGATAGAGTAACATGTCAGAGTGGAAGTGGTTTCTGTAAACTTGATGATTGGTGGCATTCTCAAATACTGTGTTAATTAGCTACTGTTGATGTTTGCTAGAGATGTGATGGAGGGTCCAGTTGTATAGTCTCTTTGGTAGTGGGAATGAGGAGTTGGTGATTTGCTCGGGGAAGAGGGGAAGGGTTCTTGACTAAATACAGTTTCCTTATTTGTCAGTTAATGTAGGATGAAAGCAGGTTTTATCAATAATGACCAAAGATGGGTCCACCTCTTGAAAGTGTATCCATGCATATCCAGTTCAGTATCCATCCCCCGCCAAAGTTTGCCCAAGCTAGATAGAGGAGCTTGAAGTTCACCTTGCTTGATTCATTGTCATTTAATCTCACCTATGTGCTTCCCATCCAAATTGTTGAAATAACATGGAAGTGGTTTCACTTGGCAGAAAGTTATGAATGTAATGCAGTACTGTGCAGGTAGGATAGTAATATCTTTCCAGGGAAACTACATTCTTTGGCCTCTAGATGATACTTATAAAAAATTGCATCTAAATGTAGCTCCATGAAAGGGGAAAAGAAGACAGCCAGTGTTGTTGCATCAATGCATAGAGCACTGCAGTATGAGAACACACCTTTCATTTCCTATTTCCAAGTGTTCTAGTTTTTCCCAGTAAAAGGAATAGATCTTAAAAGTCGCATGTTTGTATAAAGAAAAACTTGTCTCCTACAAGTAAAAGGGCTCAAAGCATGAGTTGAAAATTTATTGAGTGTGTACTGGGAACATACGTAATGTATCCTCTGGAGAAAATTATTGAGTGTGACTGGGAACATATAATGTATCCTCAATTGCACACATACAATTAACTAAATAAACTTGTTATTCACAATTCTCTTTTCAGGCCAGTTCATGAAATTCCTTTGAGGACCTTTTTAGGCCAGTTAATGGAATTATTTCATGGAGACTTTCAAGTATAAATCAATTTAACTATAAGTAAACAAGTTCTTTGCCTATACACCTAAGCTTTCTCAATTTTGTTTTTGACATTTGTTTGTTGATTATCTGGAAAGAGGCTGCTTCAACCGTGGTGTTTGAATTATATAAGGGGTGTCAATGAAAGAAAATTTGCATCAACTATTTAGCTATCTGCTAATGCAAGTTTTACTTGGTGGTTGGTTATTGTTTAAGGACATGCCATGTATTCCCATGTGAGACTTAGATACAAGGGATTACTAGTGAATTAGGATATGGTTTTCTAGTCTAGACTCGAGGGCTTTTGATCTGGGGTAATTAGTAGCTAAAAGTTCCTTCGGAGAAAGTGTAGTGGAGTTTCACTTCTACTTGGCATATAGTGATCAGCTATTCTGTCTGAAAGAAAGCAAGCTGTCCTGATTAGGGCTGGGATTTAAGAGCATTGTCTCTACACTCTACAGCCTGTAATGAAACTCTCATTTGTTTTTGTGAGGATTCTTGAGAATAACTAAAAAGAGGAGCGTCTGACAAGCGAAAAGGTAAGATTTTCTTGATGCCATTTTAACTTATTCTTAAGACTTATTACCACTATATGCGTTTTGGTTTATCAACTCCCTCATTGAATAACTTATGTTAATATTTCAAGAATCTATACTAGGCGATAGAATAAAATCTTTAGAAGATGCACTCATGCAGAAGCTCCTGAAATTTGGAGGAGGATAGGTCCCACATTCCTTTTTTGGAATTGTAAATACATGTTTCTAGGTTCCCATCACACTTTATTAACTTGTGCACATAATCACTTAAAAGGCCCCTCTATTTTCTTAAACCTATGCAATTTAGAGTCTCTAGGTAAGTGAAGTGTGAAGTGAAGTACAGTATAAAAGGCATCACTAAAGGGGAAAATGTCTTCTCTCCAGAGCCATTTCGGGCAGTGGCTATAACTGAACAGAAGTATGAATGTATGATAAATATGTAGGATCACTGTTTCCATTTACTGTTTGTGAGATCACATCTTTTCTATGTCGCCGTTTCACAGTGTGGTTGAAGGCTTGGCTTTAAACCAGAAGCTTTTAGTGAAATATTTGTATCTGAAGATGTCATTAAATCTCTGTTCCTATGTATACCAACTTATCGCTGTCTAAAATATAAGAAAGAGAAATGTGTAGCGGTCTGGCGAAAGACATTGATTTCTAGTTCAGGAATGATGTTTATATTATATAAGTGAGGCTTCATCTTATTGTTAGTTTCACTTGAGGTGTAGAAGCTTAAGCTTATGAAAGCTTCATTTATCTTGTATGTGGATTCTTCTTTGATGACGATTTTTGGTTATATTTCTTGTTTTATTTTCGTGTTTCTGGTAGAATACCTCATCGTAAGCTCATTCCTTGTTGGTCTTGGACTTTTGGATGGTAGAGCTCTGCTTTTTATTAGGTTTTCAGTACTGCATACAGTTTGTGCACCCTTGGTAAGGTGGGTAATACATTGTTAATTTCACGAGAAAAACCTATCAAGCTTTTCTATTAATTTGCAATCATCTGCAGTAAGGATGTATAATGATTCTTCAGCGGTGGATATAAATAACAGCTTCTTAACTTTGCAGTTTCCATGACCCAAAATTTGTTTGTTTTTATAATCTTGCCATTAATTTCCCGTTATTGGGTTTTCCTCTTTGTGATTTTTTTTTTTTTTTGAGATGTTATCAATGTCTTCCCTCTTTGTGGTGTTATTTATTTCCAATGCACGTACCTAATCATGATGTTTATTATAGGGATTGAGATGGTACGCCAAGCGTCTTAGGATTGATGAAGATGGAGATGTTGCAGATGAATTTCTCGAGGAAGTCCTTGAGGACACACGTTCAAGCACAGAAGAGCACCACAGGCAATATCCCAGGTTTGAACTGAAGTACATCACAAAACCTGCTAAGATAACAAGCCAGGCACTCTCAACTGCTGGCAAAATACAACATCGTGTGGAACATCACGGCAAATTGGAATGGATTTGATGATCGTACTTGAGGTTGAGATTTGACTAAATTATTGCTAGCAGATGCATTATTTTTGCTTCATTCTCTCAGAAGGACCAATGTTTGGTGTGTGAATCACTATTTGGGCATTCAATGTTCTTTCATCTCTGCTTTGTTGGAACTAACTTGATGCTAGAAAGCAAGGTTTCATTCATAAAAGCGAAACATAGTTGTACCCAGAAAAACTTTCAATGTATACATGAATATTAAACTGTTAGTTACTAAGAACATCTTATTCAAGCTATGCTACTTAAAACCAGTGAAGCACACCTCACATTCGACTAATTTAAATTCGTAGCAGTAGTTGGAATGGCACTGTAGGGATGATGATGAGCATGCTTTCTTTGCAACTTCTCCCCAACATGGTCGTAAGTCGTACGGTGCTTTAATGAGACTCTAAGTCCGTGACACTCTGCTTCTTTTGCTTTTCTTCTCTCTCCTGCTGTGTCCTTGCTCCCGCTTTCTCTGCCTGCACTACTTCAAGTGTATTTAGTACAAACATTGGAAATATATACTAGAGTTGAGAGACCTTTTCTTGAGTATTGGCTTTGAAGATGTCAACATGTTACTTGGCTGCAGCTGCATGCATATTTCTTCTAGCTTTTTTTATTTTTTTTGGTTTGAGATAAGAATAAGATAATCTTTTTTAAGTTTAATTAAGGCGTAGGGATATGTAGTAATAAATAAAGAAATCTTTATTATGTCCCGCGCAAAAGACCTCTCTCAACTACAAATAAATAACAATAAAAAATTAAGTGATATATGTATATAATAGTAGACAACATTATGGCAAAAAATGTATTAAAACAAACTAAAAGACTTCATCTTTTGAGACTTCATAAAAATTCATATATAACATCACATTAAAATTTAATACATATAGATATTCCTTAGAGAAATACAAATATTATTTTATATTATTTTTAAGATTTAGTAAAAATTATCGAGTTCTTTGTTGTTTGATATAAGTATGATCTTTATATTGTTGTATATATACGTAATACACATACACACAATTTAATCAAATTCAGCGGGATGAAAAATGTTATAATTCATATTCGATCAATAATTGTTGAACTATTTTTTTTCATTTAGAAAATATATTGACACATTTATGTAATAAATACATGACAAAAAAGAGGGGACATACCCAGATATGAGTATCTCAATTGAATTTTTTAAAAATAAATTGAAATATGGCTTATTTAATTATTTAAATATGATAACCGATACAAAAGTACAAATAATCAAACATGTTTGTCATAATAAGAAATAGAAAAAACATTCGATTGAGCTTCTAATCTAAATTCAATACAACATGCAATCATGTGTTCTCTACTATGGTACAATATTAAGAATTTAAAGAAGTCGATCATAACATGCATATAAATATACTTCTCCGTTTATTTTTGTTGGTCTACTATACTAATTAACTTAATATAAGAGATCAATAACCATTTTATACATATTTTGTTTTTTCTTAAATATTATTATTTATTTATTAATGAATAAAATGACTTATGATAATGAACTAGCTGTGATATAGTAGTGATACTGTCATTTTTTCTATTACTTTCATTTTAATATATATGACATCATTTAATTCATACAAAAATTAAGAGAGAGAAAAACTCTTATTTATTAGGCTTACTTAAATTGATTTATCAACATGAAATGTGATGAGAATTTGCAATATAGTGAATGCAATGTTTTTGACGAAAAAAGATATAATGTTCAACCTCTTCATATGTATCTTCTTCTTCTTCTGATTTTTTTAATTAGTGACAACATCCCATCAATATGTTAAATTTTTTACTTTGTCAAAGATATTAATTTTTTTAAAAAAATAAATCAAAAAGTAAATCATATTTGTATATTAACATATCTGTATTTGAATATCTTTAAAAATAAATCATATTTGTATATCTAATACATAATCAAAATATATTTATTTTATGAAGAATATATTTGAGATTAAGACATTTTCTTAGTTTATATAAAAGAGAAATAGATATAACAAAGAATTCTTATAACCTTTACCTATTACTTTTTTCCCCACCAATTACAATAAGCAATCATTTAGTACAAAATTAAACCATCAAAAGTATATTTGTATAATACACTATTAAAGATATTCATATAGATTATTAAAAATAAAAAAATTAGAAGATGATATCTTATTGGCATATCCAATTATTATTAAATTGAAAATATTAAGAAGCATGCATTTTTTACCACATTATAAGATGAATAAAATAGAACCAACTTGTTGATGAATTTTTGGTCAATATTTTTTTTTAGTATTACGCCTTTACCTAATAACATCAATGGCATCTACAACAAAATGAGTAATAATTCTATAAGATATTATGACCAAACTAATGTTATACTTTAAATATATGTAAATAACTTTAACAATAACTAAAAAATAAAAAGAAAAACTCAAATTCAGCGAATTCATACGGCAATCATCCTGCGGGAAAAAATTAAATCATTAAATATTATTTTAAAAAAATCAACAAAATCTAATGATTTACAATAATTAATGATAAGAGATTTTAATGGTAAAAAAGTTGATATATATATACTAGTTTTGACGCACGTGCGTTGCACGTGGAAATCAAATCATGTACCACACTATTTTTAAAAATAATATGAATATTGCTAAATAAAAAATTAGTCATTCTAAAAATCTCTTAGTTACACCTCTTAAATAAACTTTCTACTCCCTTCCCCATAGTTCATTACTTTGTTATTATTGTTTTGTAGGTATTTTTACTTTTAATATAATATAATATAAAAAAATATTGATATAAAATATAGAAGATATACTAAATTGGATGTTTTAGCTGGAGTATTAGATTAATTTAACATTCATATTATGAAGTATTCTAATTTTACTGAACTTTGAGATTCTCAACGTTTGTAAATCAAACTTGAGGTTTTAAGAAGACAAGAATA
>JAJOOS010002931.1:0-25238 GCA_029582725.1 Solanum chiquidenum | reverse complement strand
TTGAAATGAAGAAATTATAGATTTTTCATTAAAAAGATCTTCAAGTTCATCACATTCAAACACTATCATAAACAATAATTTTGAAGCAAGAACAATTGCTGACTTTTCTAATTTTTTCCTATTCATCACACTTTTACGGATCAAAAGGAAATGGAGGTGCAGTGTGGGCATTCCAGAGAAAGAGAAAGAATATGGAAAGTTCAAAGAAAAAGAAGAAGCAGAAGAAAAGGGTGATGCAATGGTGGTTGAGGCGGCAAATCAGAGGAGAAAGAAAGAGGGTGAGGCTTCTAAGAGGAGAAATAGGATCGAAATGGGGGTTTCGAAGAAGGAGAAATTAAAGCGGTGGGGTGGTGGTTGAGGTCTAGAGGGGTGGTGGGGTGTGAGGAAGATGAAGGAAAAAAAGATTATTGGCTAAAAAGAAAAAAATGGGGCCCACTTATTCTTTTTCTCTTTAATTTCTGCTATTTACGCGCAGTAAATTTGTTGACTTGCCACATCAGCTCTTTGGGTGCATTTAAATTCACTTGAAAAGAGATAAGGGGGTAAATAATTACCCGTAAAGTTAAAGTACTAAACTAAGTTTCGCTGCCAAGTTCAGGGGAGATTTTATGTATTTTCCCATTAAATATTAGTGAGTGCATAGACATAACTATTTTTGAATTTTTATGAATAATTTAAACTTTAAAATGAAAATTGTTTTTTGAAACTTTTTAGAATTAATTGAATTTCGAAAAATTATCCGATTCTATATTCAAACAATTTTATGAAATATTATTTGGCTAAACGAGCCCACCTAGTTTTGTTAGAAAAATAGCTCATGACTCCTTTGTTTGTGAACTTTGGACTAAATCTGTCCACTTTCTAAAAAACAAGGGATGTTATACATTTAGGGTGTGTTTGGTATGAAGGGAAAATGTTTTCCAAATTTTTCATATTTGGTTGGGTTAAATGTTTTTCAAATCAACTCATTTTTCTCAAATCTAAGGAAAATGACTTCCCTTCAAAAATTAAGGAAAATATTTTCCAAAACTCTTCTCCAACTTCAAATTACAATTTATTTTTTAAAAAAATCAATTTTTTTGTTGAAAAAAATTAATTTAAAGCTTTTTAAAAAAAATTATATTTTCAACTTATAATTTTTTTATTCCACCCTCACCCCCCTCCCCCACCCCCCGCCAACCCTACCCCTCAAACAAATATTTTAAGTTTGTTTTTAAAAAATATTTTCAATTTCAAATTTTTATTTTCATTCCACGCCCACCCCTACCCTCGACCCCCTCCCCCCACCAGCCCCCATCCCCTCTAAAAAAAATTAAGTTTGTTTTTAAAAAATATTTTCAATTTCAAAATTTTATTTTTCCACCCCACCTCCTACCCGCGACCCCCCCCCTAAAAAAAAGTTTATTCTTTTTAAAAAAACAATTTCAAAATTTTATTTTTCCACTCCACCCCCCCCAATCAGCTCCCACCCCCTCCAAAAAAAAAATTAAGTTTGTTTTTTAAAAAATATTTTCAATTTCAAAATTTTATTTTTTCATCCCCCATCAACCCCCACCTCCTCCAAAAAAAAAGTTTGTTTTTAAAAATATTTACAATTTCAAATTTTTATTTTTTTACCCCATCTCATCCCCACACCCCCTCCCCCGCCAGTCCCACCCTCCCCCAAAAAATTTAAGTTTATTTTAAAAAAATACTTTTAATTTCAATTCAAAAATTATTTTCTACTTTCTAGTAAAAATGAAAGATATTTTCTCAAAAATATTTTTTATTCATAAATCAAACACTAAAAAATCTTTTCCAAAAAATATTTTGTACTCACCAACCAAACATGAGAAAATAAATCTAAAGTCTATTTGTTTTCCAGGAAAACATTTTCCCCCATACCAAACACACCCTTAGTACTATATATAAGGGAAAAAACTGCTACTATACCCATACATAAGGGACCATCTCAGTCTCTTTTTCTCAAATTTCACAAAGCCAAAGACTTGTTAGAACTAATTTCTTCAGCTGCCATGGCGACTGTACGAATGATCGGTAAAATCTTACTGCCTTCTGTTTTCCGGGTCAATTTATTGTAATCAGAAGTAATTTTGATGTTCTATCTAATTATATTTTTTTTATTTGAGCAGATATAGCTGTCAATTTCACTGGTAAGTAAGCAGACAAATGCAAAAAGTATTTCCAAGATTCAGTTTTTTTTGTGTTCATTCTAAGTTTTGAAGAAACCCCAACAATTCAGATAGCATGTTCAAAGGGATATACAATGGAAAACAATATCATATGGGTGACATTCAAGCTGTGTTGAAAAGGGCGTGGAGTGCTGGTGTTGAAAGAATAATAGTAAAAACCCTTCACACTTACTCTTTTATTTGTTATTTACTGGATTTGCTTGAATGGGGTTCGAGTCGTAGGAGCAGCCACTAATACTTGCTTGCATTAGGGTAGGTAGACTATCTATGTCACACCCTTCAGGGTGCAACCCTTCCCGAACCCTGCTAATGCGGGATGCTTAGTGTACCGAACTGCCCTTTTTGTTTGAATTCTGTTGCGGTAAAGAAGATGTTACAATGTGGAGCTTTTTGAAGGATCTTACAATGCTTTTTACCAAGTTTTGGTTTTAAAATTCCACAATTTATATCAAATTTGACTAACAATTCTGACGTGTTAAAAATCCAAATGATTCACCACTTAAAGTGTGCTAAAAGATGGACTATTCCATTGTAAATCATGTTTCTTATTTATTACCATAAGGTCAAGGGTTCGAGCTGTGGAACAGTCTCTTGTAGAAATGCAAGGTAAGGCTGTGTAGAATAGACCCTTATGGTTCGGTTTTTCACTGGACCCCATGCATAGCGGGAGCTTAGTGCACCGGGTTGCCCCTTAAGGAAAAGGGAAAAGAGGAGAATGTTTAACGTTATACATGATTGTTGGTATTTATGTTGTCGACCCTCGTTCTCTGTGTTTCAGTTAGTTTTGTTTCTTCAATCTTGACGTTGCACTGATATAGTTAGAAGAAATATATCTGTCAGTTTAACTGTTTATCCAAATGACTAATACCAAGTCCAAATAAACCTAATTGCTGTTTATAGTGATTTGGGTGATAAAGAATTTGTTCAAAAAGAATTTGTTCTATTAGCTTATACTAGTACCAAAAAGATCTCTTTTTTATTAATTACCGGACTTGTTCTACAGCAAGAACTAGAACTACTACTCAATAGTTGGAATCAATCACATACTTGAAGATTAGGTTCTCTAGCAATAAGAGTTCTCTACATATCTTACTAGCACACAAACCAAGATACATCTATTTCTTCCACTTGTAACTGAAAAAATACCCTTGGAATGACCCTTCCAACTGATAGAGTCCCTTTTGTAGTGGTCCAAAACAATGTTGCTTAGCATTTGAAATAGACCTAACCTTTCCATTTCCCAATCATATATATCCCTTCTCAAACTCAAAGTCCAGCTTGTGATATACAGAATTCTGCAATTGTCCCATTGTGACGTGTTGATAGATAATAAAAAACCAAGAAGTGGTCTTTTAGTGGGATATGGCCCAACCATGCATCTTCCCATAATCTGATTTTCCTTCCATTTACAAGAGTAAACCACATATTTGTCTCAAACTTGTTCCAAAGCCCTCTAATTTGTTCCCATACCCCGGTGCCATGAGGCATTATAGACTCTTTGGCGCGCCATGGATTGTCCAGAGAGAACTTTTCCAGTAAAATTCTCCTCCAAAGTGCATTATCCTCCATGTTAAATCTCCAATGCCACTTACGGCTTTCATTATTACATTTTTGATTCCTAGATTCCCCTTCCTTTTATCTTTGGTGACTGTTTTCCAGCTTACAAGACAAATAGGTTTCGCTAGTTCATTAGCTTGCCAAAAAAAATAATCTTTCCTTAATTTGTCCGTGCGCTTCAACACTGAAGAAGGAGCTGAAAAAAGAGACATGGTATAGGTGGGTAGTGCGCCAAGAACACTGTTAATTATATTTTGATTCTACCACCCAAGGAGAGATATTGTCTCGTCCAATTTGCCCACCTCTTTTCCATCTTCTCAAGGACGTCATTCCAAATTGTCACCTATTTGTGTTTTGTCTCCCAATGGTAAACCCAAATATTTTTTATGCTAACTCTGCATGTTTCCAACAGATTGTAGCTCTTTCGATATAATTACCTTCTCCTACCTTGTCCGCCTTCAATCACCATGGTTTCACATCTATGGATCGCTCTGTCTGGAGGTTAACGTAGGACATGACTAAATTATCTCAAGTGACCTTCCGTCATTTTATCCTCTATGTGTGCTACATATACCTTCTACATGATGTGATCAGTCTTATCTTGTCGAATCTGGTATGACTGCACATCCATATCAGTATTTTCATTTTTGCAACACTCACCTTATGGATATGTTGAACTTTGGAGGCTCAACATTCACTCCCATTAACAATTCTTAAAAAAAAATCATTCAACTCCCCTATTTTACATTTATGGTCTTACAGCCATTCTATGAACTTGCCTTTCACTTGTTCTACTGAAGATCATAATTTGGTTAGGTTTTCCTTCCAGGTAACTGGTGGCTCTCTTGAAGAATCAAAGGAAGCTCTTGCCATTGCTGAAACAGATGGTTGCCCATATGTCTTTATTTAGCTGATTTACTCTGACTAATGTTATTTGTTTGCAGCAAGTTGGCTTCTCAAATATAATGGCATGTCTGACCTTGAGAACTAACTCTTTTTTGCAGCAAGACTTTTCTGTACTGTGGGAGTGCACCCGACAAGATGCAAAGTGGGTTTCACTCTTGTTGTTTTGTAATGACCTACAGAAAAAAACCTACCCATTCATATATGTTGGATGCGTTGTCATTTTGTCTTCTTCGTTCTCAATCAGGAATTTGAAGACAGTGGGGATCCAGAAAAGCATTTGCAGGATCTTTTGACATTGGCTAAAGAGGGAAAAGAAAAAGGAAAAGTATGTTCAGTTTTTCTGTATGTAAGGTTATGGATTTATTGAACCTACACCTTCTTAGTAAATGCCCTGTTCAAATTAGCAACTTTTGAAAAACTTTAATACTATACTTCTTAATGTGTGAACTACGAGCAGTTTAAGCTCCTGGGTTAACTGATCTTATGTTTCAATTGCTCCAAACTTCTTCGAAAAGGATTTGTTCCTATAATGACATTAGTATATCCAAAAGAATACTGAATCATTTGCACACTTTTTAAGATGTGATATTTTTAGCAATTTAAGCTCGTCCTTTAACTGCTTTGAGGTTTCAGTGCCTCCAAATCAAGGAAGAAAAAAAATTGCCCCAAAAAGAGCTTGGAAGATTTTAAGAATCTTACAAGCTCTAACATTTGGAGATCTACTTTTTGGGCTAAGTTCCTTCATTGTGCTAGGAAGATGGCAAACAAACATTGGACGCTGTAAGTAGTTTATAATGACAAAAGATTTGTTCATAAGATGCACATTTGTAATGCATTCTAATGATATAGCAAGTCACCCATCATGTGATTCATTCCTTTTCTCTCGTGAATATACACTTCTGCATAAATCTTTTCCTTATTGGCTAGCAAGTTTTTTGGAGCTATTTTAATTGTGACTTAATATCCTTGGTGCCTAAAAATAACTATAGTTTATCTTCATTTACTTGCTTTGCTAACGACAAAATTCATTTCAAACAAGGTGGTTGCGATTGGCGAATGTGGGTTGGACTATGATAGACTTCACTTTTGTCCATCTGATATTCAGAAAAAGTATGTATCTGCTTCAAATCACCCACCCCTATGAGTTCTTCCTTCACAATTTACAACACTCTTGCTCTCTCACAACCCCCAAGAAAAAGCAAGTGGCGAAGCTGCGTTGCTCAATCCCCACACCACTCCCCCCCCCAAAAAAAATCCCTGTTTTTGGTGACATTTTCTCCGAAGGAGTTACTTGTTCCTCAACTTGTAGCCTAGGCGCACCTTTTGGTGACTATTGTTTTGTAGGCTTACCTTGTTTCCACTTTGCTGATGTGCTCTTGCTTTCTATTTTGAACTATAGGTACTTTGAAAAACAGTTTGAGTTGGCATATACAATGAAGCTGCCAATGTTTCTTCACATGCGAGCAGCTTCTCAGGATTTCTGCGACATTCTTCAACGAAATAAGGATCGGTAATTTTTTGTACTTGTTGGAGATGACGCAAAATGGCTCAGCTTTAATTTTCACCTTGTAATCCTCAGAAGACTTGCAGAAAGATCAGGTTAATTAATCTAAAATCTTGTAGTCCTTAGGTTTTCCATAAGCCAGCTTAAAGGGGGAAAGAATTAATAAAATAATAAACCTCCAGTATCTCATGATTTCACAACTATATGTCTGACACCTATATCTCACTGCTTTTGGGATGAAGCCGGACGCCCATTACTAGAAGGCTACCACGTATGTGGGTTCAGGGAAAAGCGAATGTAGACAGCGTTACCTCCTCATGTCAGAGTTTGTTATTGGGCCAGCCTATGCCGAGATTTGCTATTGCAAGAACAATGTAAAACTTCAAATGTTGTTTGACTGGATAATTTGTCTTATGGAGTGGAGATAGTACCATAGTCTTGTTTTGTTTGATTAAGTGATATTAAACAACATTATCATGGTTCAAGTTTATTTGATTCATTGTTGCAGCTTTGTATAAATCAGTGCTATCAAAAGCCCTAAGGTCTGTTGGGGCTTTAAGTGTAAACCGCAAATAAAGTGTGGGCATTGATTATAAAAAGGCGCAAAGGGAGACTATATGTTTAGTTCAAGACTAATAATTATAAGCATGAAGTCATTCATGACAAATATATGAACAAAGAAATTGAAAAATATTTATGATAAAGTGAAATTCAATTGTTTAGTATCACCTCTTCAGAAGAAACTCATTGGCAAGGAAAAGTATGCCTTATAACCTTGATAATGACACTGAAGCGCACATTAAGCGACGTGAAGCGCTCAATACGTTTTGGCCCTGCTTCAGGGCTTAAGCATGCCTTTGACAACACTGGTATAAATGGCATTCTGATAAACCAGTTGTGTTGAACAGGTTTGTTGCTGGTGTTGCACACTCTTTCACTGGAAGTGCTGAAGATTGTGATAAACTTCTTTCATTTAGTAATGTTCTTATAGGTGAAATCTCTGGTTCATTGTATTCTATCTTTTCAATTTAGAAGCTGTCATGCTCATGTGTTTTCCATGAGATACTTAAATTGCTCGACCCTGATTTACTTAGATCTGTTTATGTCTCTCGATTTGAACAACTTCTATTAGGAATAAATGGTTGCTCTCTCAAGACAGCTGAGAACCTTGAAGTTGTGAAGGGTATACCTGTTGAGCGAATGATGATTGAAACAGATTCACCATACTGTGATATTAAGAATACACATGCTGGGATAAGGTATGTGAAATCCTCATGGCCTTCAAAGAAAAAGGATAAGCATGATCAAGAATGCCTTGTCAAAGGTCGCAATGAGCCTTGCTTAGTTCGGTGAGTGTCATAGCATTCTTATTGCTAGTTATATGATTCTTTTTCCATTTGTAATAGACATCAATTTGAATTTTGTTCCTGAGATTGAAGTTGATTGAACATGAAAGCTACTACTTGTCAACTTCCATGTATTTCTAAATTAGATATTCTTTATAGGATACCAGTGTTCTGTATCTTTTATCCCTTAACTATCCTTACAACACATTCCCTCTGAATTTCAAATTGGCAAGTGCCACAGTCCAAAAATAAATAAACTAAAAACCAATAAAATAAAATAAACAAATATACAAAAAGAGAGAAAATTCAAAGATTATGTGTGAAAAGTGTTACTATTCGATCTGGGACTTGAGCTTTCTTGAAATTTGTCTTTCTATTTATGATCTGTCAACACGAGTGCTTCCAATATTGTCGGGCCTATTTCGAACTTTCTGGTCTTACTAGTTACTAGAATAAGTGGTTGTTTGCTTCAACAATGAGGTGTGGTTTGGGGTTGTAGGGTTTGAATTTGAACTTAGAGACAAGTCTGATGCATTCTTTGGTAATTCCTTTATCATCCCATGAATAAAAGCGAAGTACCAGCTTATCCCCCTTTTACTTTGTTCCGGATGCTTTTAGTTCTCTCTATATTGTGTCTGTTGTGAGATATTTTCCCATTACTTGTGCCTTGGCAATATAGCAGTACTACTAGCTGCATATGATTCTCTGTATCTCGAGTTTGATCTTGATTTCTTGAAAAATATCAACTCCCTTCTTCCCAGGCAAGTGCTTGAAGTTGTTGCAGGCACTAAAGGTATCGCTGACATAGACCAACTGAGCCAGACACTGTACCATAATACGTGCAGGTGATTATAATGTCTCCTCTTTTTCACATCTCTATATTTGTACGGCAAGAAAATAGATGGGTTTCTTATACTAAAGACATGCTAAACAAGTGGAAAATGAGGGTTAATTTTCATTTCCTAAGACAAAACTTGGACGCCTTTCAAGGTATTTCCATTCTTCTTACTTTTGGGGCCAAGAATGCTTTCTTATAGTAGGATTTGAAAATTTTGGTTCTTTTTAGCCAAGGGATTATCTCAGTAAACCAAATTTTTGGGATTATCTCAGTAACCCAAGTTTTTGGTTCTTTTTAGGCATCTCAGAAATTATTGATTCCTGGGGAGAGAGCCTGGCAGTTTTCTGCTTGCACTTCCATGTCTAAGTAATTTCTTTTACATAATGTTCTTGAGTCAAAAAAGTATTGGGATGAAGTGATTAGGCAGGATATGGCGCAATTTAGCTATACGAGGGTATGATAATTGATAGGAGAGTGTGGAGGTCGAGAATTAGGGTAGAGTGTTAGTAAGGTAGTCGGACGTATTTCTTTTCCTTTCACTTGAGTAGTATTATTCTTATTTCTTGTTATTTTAAGATTTCTATTACTGCATGTTCCTTTAGCCTTCGTTATCTTATTATCTTATTACTTTTCTTTTTTAACATTCTTTGAGTCGAAGCCCGAGGGTCTATCAAAAACAACCTCTCTACCTTCTCAAGGTAGGGGTAAAGTCTGAGTGCACTCTACTCCCCCCTAACCCCACATGTGGGATTCTATAATACTGGGTTTGTTGTTGTTGTAATGTTCTTGAGTCACTCATGAAGATTTGAGCTCATTCACGTGACCGTGAACGTTTTCAGGGTTTTCTTTCCACATGATTTGGATTCGGCAGCAGAAGCCCTTCTTGCTAGTGGTAGGGAAGATCTATGAAGTTGCTGCACTCTGCTAGTCTTTCATAGTGTATGAGAAACAAACAAAACGCCCAACTTTTTAGGATGAGAATTATGTTGGTTTTAATTTTTTAAGATAAATGCATTCTGTTCGATGAAGAAAACACAGATTTAAAGTTGAGCAAACGTTATTGGATTCGGTTGAACTTATATCAGGACTTCTAGGTCCACTCTTGACAACAACAACAATGCATTATTTTCTTCTAGTTATTTATAATGAAGTTAATGGTGAAATCGAACATGTTTCTTTATATATTATATTGTTAAAAGTTTCATGTAATAACCTCTAATTTGCTATTTTGCAAAATTGTGTTAGCAAGAGATTGATTTTTCAGCATACTTCTTGTAAATATATGGCAACTGTTGCTATAAGTAGGTGTTTTGAACATGAATTTGAAATTATGCTTTTGTAGGTGTTTGAACATGAATTTGAAAATTATTTGTTTTGAAAAAGTAAAATATATTTTTACGAATCTATCTATAACAAATACCTTGAAAAAGATATAGTTCTTTATTACTCTCTTCGTTTCAAATTAAGTGGTGTTTTTAGTTTTAAAGCTTAGGTACAATCCTTACCAAAATTGTTTCGTTTCAAATTAAGTGGTGTTTTAAGTTTTGAACACACCCCTTATTTAAGCATCTTCAACCCTATCATTTATTTTACTCATCAAATATAGAGTTCTTTATTTTTATTCTCTAACAAAGAATTTTATTCTCTCTACTCAATATTATATTATTATTTCTATTTCATTCTTATTTTCTTATTTCTTTATATAAATCCTTTCTCTCTTTTTTTCTCTCCAAATAATCAATTTATATAATTTTAATGTAATATTTTTTTTTTTGAATTCTCTATTTAATATAAAATTATATATTATTCTAAATCTCCAATTAACATAAATTGCAAGCAAATATTATATAATGTACAAATTAATAGATATAAATTGCAAGCAAAATTGTTGTGATAAAATTATCATGTCATATTGTTATCTTCTATTTAAATTATTATGTTACGTATTATATTTTTAAATTAATTTTCATCTTATCAGTTTAATTTTGTGCATTTTTCGTAGTGAAAATTAATAATAATAATATCAAATTATATAAAAGTGACGAAAATTTAATTTGAAATAATATTAATTCGGGATGAAAGTAGCAAATATTAAATAATATATTTTTTAAAATGTAATATTACATTTAAAAAAGAATTATGAATATTAGAGATTTAATTAATGGTCTTGTATGAAAAATAATATGTTAATTACAAAATAATAGAAATAATAAAATAATCAAAAAAATAAAATAGAGAGTGTGAATAGTAGTTCTCTAAATTTGGAGAACTGTTATTCATCTCTATATAAATGGAGAATAGAGAGTGAATTAAAGTCTAGTTGGAGAGCCCATTCTCTATTTTACTCTTCAAATATAGAGAATGAGTGTACAATAGAGGTGAGTTGGAACTCGTCTTAGTAAACTACTCAGTTCTGAAAAAGAAGAAGAAGTGTTTTTACTAATTATTCTTAATAAATACATTGAAAAAATATAGCTCCTTAATAGTTTCTTGTTTATGTAAAACTCTCTTTATTTAAATAAAAATAAAAATTGGCAGAGCAATATTAATTCTTTCTATATCACTTATTTTGAAACGGAAGAAAGTAGTTTCTTGATTATATAAAATTCATTTATTTAATTAAAGACAAACGCCACTTTTTAATTTGAAATAAAATGGAAAGACATAATGCATAAAATGTATTTTAACTTGGTTTTGACTAACATCTATGCCTTTTGATTTTGAATGAACATAAATAAACATTTTAACTTGTATAAAATTAAACAAGTAAATACACATATTTTACGTGATATAATACACATAAAATTTCATGTAGCCTTACTAATTCATTTAGGAGGGTTTATATATCAAGCATATAACCTGCAATATTCAAATGTGTATTTATTCAAGTTTTAAATAGATAGAATTTCTCATGTGCATTGACAAAGTTAAATATCATATTTACCAACTAAAATCAAATAAATATATTATTTATTACTTCGTCCACTCTTGAAAAGTCAATTTGACTAATTTTCAAAGTTAAATTAGATTATTAATTTGATATTTTAAATAAAATATTTAGATATTTAAAATTATACGAAAATTATTATAAATTGCAATTTTTTTACGAAAATTATGACAATTAAAAGTGGACGGAATTGGTATATATTAGGTCATTTTTCTAATATACTTCGCCCACATACCCACATAGGCCACTGAAGAAGATGAGGAGAATTTCTCTGCGAAATGGCAATGGCAATGGCAATGGTGTTCCCTTTATCTCTTTCTTTGCTGATTCAGCAATTACTGTAAGAACTTGTTCTTCATGCCATTGCAGTAATAAATCTATTACAGTAAAGGATAAAATTGGTGTAAATAGTAGCAATTTAGATGATGCTGTTACTCTCTTCCATCAAATGGTTACAATGAAGCCTCTTCCTTCAGTTGTCCATTTCTCTAAATTGTTTAAGACTATGATAAAGATGAAACATTACTCTGCTATCCTTTCTCTTTTTCGACAAATGCTGAAATTGGGCATCCCAATTAGTGATTTCATCTTAAATATCATGATTAATAGTTATTGCCTGATGTATCGTGTTGATTGTGCATTTTCGGTGTTACCCATTACTTGAAGAAAGGCATTCCATTTGATGTTGTCACCTTTAACACCTTATTAAGGGGACTCTTTAGTGAAAACAAGGTCAAAGATGCTGTTGAATTGTTCAAAAAATTGGTGAGAGACAAGATTTGTGAGCCTGATGTAGTCATGTATGCAACTGTAATGAATGGGCTCAGCAAAAGGGGTCATACTCAAAAGACTTTAAGTTTGCTCCGGTTAATGGAACAAGGTAATCCTGAGCCCACTATATATATCTACAACATTGTTATAGATGCTCTTTGCAAAGATGGAAACTTAGATGCTGCTATCAACATTCTGAACGAGATGAAGCAGAAAGACATTCATCCAGACATATTAACGTATAATTCATTCATTAATGGTTTGTGTAAGCTCGGTCAGTGGGAAAAGGTTAAAACTTGGTTCTCTGAGATGGTGAACCTTAATATTTATCCAGATGTGCACACCTTCAACATACTGACAGATGGACTATGCAAAGAAGGGAAAGTTGAAGATGCTAAGGAAGTAATGAAACACATGGTCAGAAAAGGTGTAGAGCCTAATATAATCACATACAGTGCGATAATGGATGGATATTGTTTGCGTGGTCAAGTCGATAGAGTGAGGAGAATTTTCGATATCATGATTGATAAGGGCATTGATCCTAACATTATTAGCTATAACATACTAATAAACGGATACTGTAAGAAAAAGAATGTGGATGATGCTATGCGGTTGTTTTGTAAAATTTCTCAAAAGGGATCAAAACCTAATGTCATTACCTACAATACTATCTTGCAAGGTCTTTTTAAAGTTGGAAGAATAGGCCATGCAAAAAAATTCTTTGCTGAGATGCTATCTGCAGGGCCCATACCTAATTTTTACAGTCATGGCACTTTGCTCAATGGTTATTTTAAGTATGGACTTGTTGAAGAAGCTTTGTTGCTCTTTAATAAGTTGGAAGGAAAGAGAGAAAATACTGATATTGAACTTTACAATATTGTCATCAATGGATTGTGCAATAATGGTAAACTCGATGAAGCTCGTGCTATTTTTGAGAAGCTTCCTTTAATTGGATTGCTTCCAAATGCGAGAACATACAATAAGATGATACATGGATTTTGTCTTGAAGGGTTGTTAGATGAAGCTAATGATATGCTAAGAAAAATGGAGGACAATGGTTATCTGCCAAATGTCTTCACTTACAATGTCCTTGTGCGGGGATTTCTCAGGTGTAGCAAAATTACTGAAATGGCAACTTTTATGAAGGAAATGATGGGTAGGGGTTTCTCATTTGATGCAACTACAACTGAGTTATTGGTAAACGTTCTAAGGGAGAGTCCGTCCGTCCTTGACATGATACTAGATCTTCACTCAAAAATTATGAAGTGAATATTTCTTTCTCCTGATTTATTCAGCTACACTATCATTGTGATGCAATTTCCTTTAAGCACTGCAGAAGAAATGCTTTCTAATGCAGTTGTTGAAGCAGAAAAGCCAAGTAGAACGTCGCTTGGGCTTTGCAAGCAGGCTCATTGAAAAGGTAAACCACTTCCTATATTTTTACTGGGTCAAACAATGGGTTATAACCAAACTCACGCAATATAACCCAACCTCTCCCCTCTTTTTAAACAAATCACAGTTTTGGCAATTAATGTAATACATTGATTAACATTTGCTGTAGAAAGCAAAACAACTTCTCATTACCTTATTTCACTATTTTTATTTTTATAATTGATATTTCAGGAAAGTATTCAAATATTAAAATGCATAAGTATTGAATGTAATACTTGTTTTTGGTAACTTCATTAAGTCGAAAGAATCATTCCACTCCGGGGAGATTAGAAATCTATATATTCTAGAGGCTTGCAGAGAGTCTTCACCCCTGAACCAAGAGAAGTTTGCCCTTAGTAAAGGTAAATCAATAATTCCCAGATTAAGAATGAATTCACTGAAGTTGTTCATTGCGCTGGATCTTCTACTACCGTTGTTTTTTTCACTCTTGTATCTGCAAACATTAAAGTCATCTCCAACTACCCACCAATCATTCCATAAATCCCTTACTGCTGCAAGTTCATAGCACAATAGCTCTCTTTCTGGATTGTTGCGACTTGTGGGATCTGTAGACACCTGTGAAACCCCATCTGTAGTCCTCTTGTACTCTCCATCAAACATGAAATGGTGCAACTGCCCGTATGAATTTCTCCGACCGTCCATTGTCTTTTTTGCCAAAGTATTAGAATGCCACCACTTCAGCCATTGGATTTCAACTCAGCCCATTCAACCCATCTGTTGCCCCATAATTGATAAATTCAGCTTGATGACCATTTCTCAACCTTATTTTCTTGTAGTAGACTTAAGTTTGGATAGAATTTCTATCCAAATAGGAAATCATAAGTATTTTTCAGATTTGGGTTGGATTACCTAATTTATCCTGGGATTATTATTTCACCCCCATGGAGGGATAACTTGCCAAAATTTCTAAATTTACTCTTTCCAAAAATAGTTTCTTTCTAATTCTAGTTCTTTCTAAGGCGGGATGTTACAGTGATACATCTAGTGACCTTAACACTTAAGAAATTTTTAAATTCCTCAGCAAAATCCTACTCACAACGAAGGATGGTTCGAGTCTTAGCTCAAAAAAATTCTGGGGTGGTACAATCCTGGATAAGTTATCCCACCCTTTGCAACCAAACAACAGATTAATGACCACTTAAAAATTATCCCTGAATTAAATCCTCTTATCCATCACACCAAACAACTCTTTAGTTCCTAATTTACCCTTACCATTAATCATAGTCATTTCCTTATCACATTTTTCAAGACATTGTATTTATTATATTCAAAGGGTGACATAGTAAAATAGTCTTGAAGGGTTTTTGGATGAAGCTAAAGATATTCTAAGGAAGATGGAAGACAATGGTTGTTTTCCCAACAATGTCACTTACAATGTTGTTGTGCTAGGATTTCTCAGGTGCAATGAAATTAGTGAAATGGCATCTTTCATGAAGGAAATAGCTGGAAGGGGCTTCTCATTTGATGCAACTACAACTGGGTTTTTGATAAACGTTATAAGGGAGAATCCTTCCGTCCTTGACATCATACTAGAGCTTCACTTAAAAATTGGAGATAAAAGTTTCAATTCTCCATTTTCTATTGTCTAGTTTTACAAGGTGATTTACTAGATGCCGACACAAATAGTCGGTCTTATGTAATTTATTTCAACCAAATGCTCTTTGTACTTTCTTTTTTCTCCTACTCTCTCTCTCATTAACTCTCTTGAACCAGATTACGTCAGGAAAGTCATAGAACTGGGAAGATTATCCAAGCAACAGAAATTGGGAACTTTATGACAGAAGAGGTAAATTTGATGGCTCTTCTCATATAAAAGAAAAGTGCAGTATTGAAATGTGTTTCCTGCCAAAAGATATTCTAGTAGTTAGATCTGTAGTTAGATTGCAAGACATTCCTTTACGATGATGTCAAATTTGTTTGTGTGGGTTGTAGAACAAGCTCATCATGGTCGCATGAGAAACTGAAGCACGAAAGTGATGCAATTGGTGACAGGTGTTAGTTTTTGCTTCATTTCTCAGACCTCTAGCCCTTTTTAGTGAAGATAAGCTTAAATACTTTGCAACATAGTCTATCAGCTTCCTGGCTCATTCCTCCCTTTCACAGTCACTACACTTTCTTTCCAAAGGTTATGTTCTATCCTTGTTGAGACTGATACACTTCTACTTTTGCAAAGCTGAAAATCCTGGGAAATTGCTCCTTGAATGGCCTGTTCCATATCCATTCATCTTACCCGAATAACAATTTTCTACCACTTCCTAGTTTAATTTGAATGTGCTTTAGGAGTTTGCTCCATAAGTTTCTGACAAATTATATATGGTCTTTACCTGTTTGTTTGTGCCACATTGTACTGTTTACAGACACTACTGCCTTTTCTTCATAACATATCTTTGGTTTTGAGTTGGTCTGAATCCTCATAACTTAACAACATGATTTATAAATATTATAGAATGATAAGATTATTTTTCCTTTTACTGCTTGGATGAGGGATGCCTCATATTTGGTTTTGCTGCTTCTACAAGTTTGAGTTTCATGCGCCTATGCTCAGTTGGTTTGATTTGAACATGTTCTCCTCAAGAGGCGGGGCCAGGATTTGAAATTTATGGGTTTTGAATTTGTCACCGAACCCACTAATTCGTCTTAGTTATTGGCTTCGCACTTAAATATTCATACATATTCAATGAAATTCCTGGCACAAGTACAGGGTGACTGGGTTTGTCCGAACCCATAGCTAATACTCTCCCTCCGCCTCTATTCTCCAAAAAATTAATTGACCTATTTGTTATGTTGCAAGCTCATGTATTTGTTTATTGGTATTGGAGCAGTTAATGTAATAGTATCTTGCTGTGGTTGCATTGGAGTGGCAACAAGGAATGGTTGTTGTATTTGCATGAGTGGTTTACCTTCATGATTAATTATGTATTTGTGGAAAACCTAAAATATTTTTTGAAGAAATTTATTTCAATGAGTTTTGACTTTTGCCCCGGAAGATTTGTCCATGGAGCAAGCGGCCGGCGGGAGCCAAAAGTTCCAACACCACGTAGGTGTAAGTTCCTGCATGTCAGGGGGTGATAAATTGGATTACATTTCCTATATCACTTGCCTTTTCAATTTGTCCTCTCTTGCCCTTGTTGGTATTTTACAAATATTTCTTCATTTTTGATCTTGTAGAGTGTTGTTGGTATTTTACAACCATAAAAATGAATCTATCATATATTCACCTTTTCTTTTATCTTTTTATTAACTTCCAATTTGGGATGTTGAACAGCACCAAAGGAAGATGTCAAAATTTCTAGTCAATTTATGTTGGTAAATTAAATGTGAAGATTCATTCTAATAACTTACAAGGTGGAGGGAAGGGATTTTTTTTGAAGATGTAGAGATTTGTTTGTATTGTTCTCTACTGTGATAGATTGTTTCTTTCTCTTAAATTATGGATATTAACTTTTAAGTATATATTCTCTATATATATAAGTGGCTTGCCAGCTTGCCGACCAATGGACATTTTGGTCATTTCACGTAAAAATTTGCAATACGTGTCAAGCCCTTACAATAGCTGCTGTTCGTGTGACTCTAAACAGAGTTTTAAGATGAGAACAGAAAATTCCAATTTCTATATATTTCGCCGTTGTCTTCATCATTGCCTCTGTTTCTTCTATCATTCAGCTTCTTCATCAGAGTTTTGGAATTAGTTCTTAAGACAAAGCTAATCTCTTTTCAAATCTTTGGATTATATTCTTTACCAATTTGTTTCTTGCTCAAAGAGCTTTAATTTATTTGAGGTTCTACTAATGGTGTGTTTGGTATGAAGGAAAATGTTTTCTATGAAAAATGTTTTCCTGGAAAACAAGTTGATTTTTGACTTATTTTCTCATGTTTGGTTGGTGAGTAGAAAATATTTTCCGAAAAAGATTTTTAGTGTTTGATTAATGAATGAAAAATATTTTTGAGAAATATCTTTTATTTTTACTAGAGTAGAAAATATTTTTTGAAATTGAAAATATTTTTTAAAAACAAACTTAAATTTTTTTTGGGTGGGGGTAAGGGGTGGGTGAGGGAGGTCGAGGGTAGGGGTGAAAAATTTAAATTTTGAAGTTGAAAATATTTTTTAAAAACAAACTTACAATTTTTTTGGGAGTGGGGGCTGGTAGGGGAGTGGGTGGGGGCTGATAGGGGGGTGGTGGGGGGCTGGTAGGGGGGTGGGTGGGTGGGGGGTCGAGGGTAGTGGTGAAAAAATGAAATTTTGAAATTGAAAATATTTTTTAAAAACAAACTTAATTTTTTTTTGAGAGGGTGGGGGGCTGGTAGGGGGTGGGTGCGTGGGTTCGGAGGAGAGTTTTGGAAAATGTTTTCCTTAAGTTTTGAAGGGAAGTCATTTTCCTTAAAATGAGGAAAATGAGTTGATTTGGAAAATATTTTTCAAAACATTTAACCCAACCAAACATGAGAAAATTGGAAAACATCTTCGTACCAAACACACCCTAAATTTTACGAAAGCCTCATTCCTTTTTTTATCCAACGCTTGTGTTTTTTTTTAGCATTAAATTATCAATTTTATGTGTTGGTGAATTTAGATCTAATTATTTTCATTTTTGCTCTATGATTGAAGGCTTTGGTTCCTATTTAAGAGTATGTGTTAGGGAGTAAATACAAGTTGTGTGAAGATTCAATGGGGAAGAGCACGAGCAAACAAAAATTGGAATCACTAAGTTGTTCTTCTCCTTAGGTTTTCCAAGATAAATCCTAAATAACACATCGAAGTGTAATTGTTGTAGATTTCATTGAGCGCAGAACATGTTTGATAACAAGAAGACATAACAAATACAAAAGTTCTATATATTGTGCTCACTTGTACAATAATTGTATATTAACAGAAGTTTAGAATAACATATTCTCTTCTAAGTTGTTAATCCTTATGTCATTGTTACAAATTAAGGAAGCGTCATTACTCAACCGAAAGAGCTGCTAAAATCAAGCTTAGGAGACATGATCTGCATACTTAATTGTCACTTGAGAAAAAGGAGACGCTTTATCACGACGACGAGTGAAAAATGTCGAATTGGTAGGCTGCTGTCTCTTGACTGAGCATGCCAAAGAAGCATCATGTTCTGGAGTTGGTGTTGAATTGCCTACACAGAAAGCTCTAACGAAAAAAGAGTCTTCCGTTACCAAAAAAGGTCAGATACAAAAAAAACTACTTAAAATGTATTGTATTTGTCATTTTACTTATATATGCATTGTTAATGTTAATTAGCTTTCTATCCTGCAGTAGCTGATACATCCCGCGTCAACAACCCACCGACGACCTCCGATAAAGGAAATAATATACATGGACACTTCTCTGTATTCGAAATTGGTTCGTGTCATTACAATTTTATTTCAATTTTGCTTTGCCAAAAACTGCTTCATATATTAATTGGAGTGATTGCTTATTAGGTTCAACATCAACGGTCGCCACTGAACCGCATGATCCAACATCACCTAATTGGACTGATTACCTATTAGGTTCAACATCAATGGCTGCCACTGAATCGCATGATCCAACAGCATCACCTAACGTCAAAGAAGGTGTGTTTGACTCGAATACGTTATTGCAACTGTTATATGCAGATTATACATTATTATTGGGTTGTTGAGGTGTACCTGCCCAGTAATGTGAACAACCTAATCTTTACTATTTAGAATGTACCTTCTCTATGAGTTTACTTGCATGTGCATTTTTCATTCTTAATGAGATTTCTTTTCTGCAGTGGTCGATATATTTAGCACTAACAACCCAATCGCAACCTCTGGTAAAAGAAAGACTATACCTGGACACTACTCTGTATTCGAAATTGGTTAGTTATTATTAAAATTTGATTTCGATTTCACTTTCCCAAAAATATTTCATATTAATTGGACTGACTGCTTATTAGGTTCAATATCAGCTACCGCCACTGACTCACATAATCCAACAACATCACTTGTCGTCAAAAAAGGTTTGTCTAACTCTATTACTTAAACAATTCTTGCAAATGTTCTGTCGACAGAAATGTCATACATTATTGCAACATAGGAGTAGTTGATATCCTTAATCTACCAATGAATTTATGGATAGTACCAATTCATACGGTTGTTGTCCTGAAAACATGGTATTCAATATGGAAGTTATAAGTCAGTCTTCTAGGATATATTGTTGTCAGAAGTCTAGACTATTCCTTTACTTTTGGGGAGTCTTTTAGTCATGATTGAGATTCATATACCAGTACAAAATATAGACATATTCTTCAAGTTTTTACTGATGTTCTAATTTTTGTATAATATTTGCCTGAAATAATCTAAAACGGAGCAATATGCTAAGTCAAGATTCATATGACCGATCCCAAGTTTTGGACTGAAACATAGTTCTTATTATATGCATTTCGAGCTTTTTGGTGTCACCTAATGAAATTTATTTATCGCCTGATTGGCTTCATCTTTTATCAGCTGACAGAAAATGTTAACCAAGGAAAATTGGTTTCAAAAACTCAATTCATGTCATATAAAGATAGACGAGCAAAGATTGAGGTTGGAGTTACTTCAGCGCTGTTTGAATTGACCCTCCTAGGCAGCACATTGGCTCAAAAGCGGGCATCAAGCATCATTCCTTCTCACTTCCATTTCTCGACATGCAGGTAATGTAGAGAATAAGAGAAATACGACTAAACTTATACCATTGTAACAATCTGTCCACTTCTACCTCACTTGAGGTCACCCATAGCAAAGATCTACCCAAAAGAAACCATCATATATACACATTGTAGTACACCTTGTGCCTTCCAAACCAAACTAATTTTTGCTTCATATTTTGATTTCAGGTACTTTGGTACTCTAGAAAACGGCCGGAGAACATGCTATAATTGTGATGAAGACGGTTGCGCGGCATTTCATTGTACTTCAACTAAACGTAATTAGAGAAGAAAATGCACTCAACCCCATCTACAAAATCAACCTAAGAATAACATATTGTATCTCCTTTTACAAATTTACGATAGCTAGGTAAATTATCCGTGCTTCGCACGGGATTGAACTATTTCATTAAGCTTACATATGATCTTTCGATAATATTCATATTTTCGATACATACACGAAATTGTCGAGAACATTTTAGGTTAAGGCAAAGCGTTCCTCCGAAATCTTAAATGCTATATTTTTTAATTTTTTGTTATAGAAAAATTATGAGTCATAGAGAGATTTTAAGTATAAAAAAGAAGTCTAAGAAAATCTCCATAGAAATAGTTTGTCAGAAGTAATGAAATTTGCTAAATTTCAAAAAGTTATAACGAACAACATCAGACGTTAAGTAAGAGACAAAAAAGCCTCGGACAACAACACTTCCAAGTAAAGTGGAACATCGCGTCTATACAAGAACATAATTAACTAAACTCAAATGGAATACCTTCAACTCCTTTCTTATGAACCTCTTATGAACATAATTAACTATCAATCAGTTTTTATTATAGTATTATGTATCATATATATGTTAAAAGTTTTTTCTCATTGTCTCAGAGTAGTCATTACTATTGCTTAGGTTTCATATCACCGGCCCCAACTTATTTGGTCTGAATGAAACTGTTCACAACTGGATATTCTAAACCAAAATTTTGACACATAACATATTAAAATCTCACAACATATTTTTGTGAGCACTTGAACTCACAAATATCCACAAATAATAATAAAGACAACCTTACTTTCCTAGCAATCAAGAAGAAAAAGGCATATTGCTTAACATATTTTTCAAAAAGATAGTCTATTGAGTTGTATCCAAGTTTACAGTTCACAAATTTAATTGAAATAATCCAAAAGAAAGAGTTCTTACTTCTTTATAAAAAAAAAACAAAAAAGTTTATCAAAATAAAGAGTCATCACTACAGTAAAAATGATATTTAATGGCAATTAATAGCTTAATTGTCGCTAAATATGTCTTTTCAGAGGCAATTGGTACTCTATGGATGTCCCTAAAGTTTATAGCAACATTGAATCTAATGACAATTAATTAATGTCGGTAAAGCCTCTAGCACTTTTCGTTAATTGTCGATAAAAAATATTTTTGTTATAGTGTATTCTGGACATTTGTTTGTTTCAAGAAAACTTGATCTCTTATTATGCCCAAAAAGAAGAGACGAAGAAATATGACAAATTACTTAACTTGTGACAAAAGAAGTGGACTAATTATGCCTATACTAATATTCTAGGAAGAGTGCAATGACATAAACATTGGTTGTACCTAACAAAAAACAATCAAAATAATATATTAACTGTGGCAAGCAAGAGAGCAATATGTTTTGTAACTTCATCATTGGTTCCGTATTAGTTATCACATATTTGTTGTTGTGTGCTATCAAATATAGCACAACCCACAAGAAATTTTCCGAAAAAGTATATGAAAAAACCTATTGAAAGAGACAAAAGAGAAGATAAATTTTCAATCATCCTCACTGGAATTTTTAACTCAGTTCAGAAAAAGTCACCAAAATAGCAAATAGAAATTGCAATTGATACATGAACCACTATGACTTACAGTAAAAGATTAAGCTTCATGAAATATGAGGAAGAAAACTTTGAATGAAACACACTTCATAAGAAGTTTGATTAATGTGCTTGAATTCGACTCCCTTATAGCAAAAAAAACTTACAAATAATAGTGACAGAAATTAAAGTTTTACTTACTAAATAACCAAATGTAATGAATTTAATCCTTTCAAAAACGTTATGAGTTGTTGAATGAGAGGTGCAAGAATAGTAATGTCGCATTGCAATCAAAATCATTATTCTTTATTTATTCGAAGAAACATGTAGATAGGGACAAAAGAGAAGCATCTTTGCTGAAAATTTTAATAGAGTTAAAAAAAAGTCACCAAAATAACAAAAAGAAATGGTCATAATTACATGAATCACTAAGCTCCATGAAATAGGAGGAACAAAACTTAGAGGAATGAAACAAACTTCATAAGAAGCTTAATTAATGTATTTGAATTTGACTACCCTATAACGGAAAAACACCTACAAATAATTGTGGCAGGAAATCCCTCTATTTATAGACAACAAATGGTAGTGTGAACAAATATTTATTGTGCCTTATCAGAATGGTCACAACTCTTTGGAAAGTTACAACCCTTCGGTAAGGTCACAACCTTTCATAAAAGTCACAGTTTTTCATAAAAGTCGCAACTCTTCAGAAAAGTCACCACTTTTCATAAAAGTTACAACTTTTGATATAAAAGTCGCAACTCTTCCTAAAAGTCATACGTTTTCATAAAAGTCACAACTTTTCATGAAAAGAAAAGGCTAATATTGTAAATAAATAAATTAAAAGAAAATTTTGGTTTGTGATTGCGCCACATAGGCGGGCCTAAGATTCTCTTTTATGTATGTATATACATATATATATGATATATGATACGTTGCTCATATTGGCCGCCCGGGCCTATCTTTCTAGTATATATATATATATGTGGCCAAAAAAATCTATAGGGCCATAAACTTGCCCTCATTTTTCATTTTCGCACCTCTACCTTAGCTTTGTTCCATTTTAATCCTTCAGTTCTATTTTTTATGCATCATTTAAACACAAAGTACTAATTTAATGATTTCTTTATTATTTGTTTTATCTTTTTCAACTGCAGTTATGCATTTTAAAAATTTCCGTTTGTCCATTAGTTTTCGTAAAATAATAATAAAATTAAAGGATGATTATTGTTTTTTTTTAAAAAAGAATAATTTCTTTTTGAGAGTTTTTCTGTATTTTTTTTGTAAAAATAACTGACGAAATTTCATTGATTTTCTTAATTTAAAAAATTATTGACAGCCTGACGAAGTCGGTCGGGTATTAGTAGTTTTTTTTTGTAATGTAGCGATGAACTAGAGTCCTTTTTTTATTCATATTGAAGATGATTATTATTTTATTATTCTTATTGAGTTAAATTAAAAATTAGAAAACGAGTATTTACATAAATTCAGATAGCGTGGATGATATGGAAAAAAAAAACGTAATATTATTTAATCTAATTGCATTTTTGTAAAAGAAAATCAAAGTACTTTAGTCGGTTATTTTTCATGCAAAATATCTAGAGATATCTAAACAAATAATAATATAATTTTTTTAAAAATAATCGATATTACATCATTATTTTTTTACGAAAATTGATGGACACACGTTTTTTAAAATACAAAGATACAATTGAAAAATAAAAATAAAGAAATCATAAAAAATAATATTTTGTGTTTAAATAGTACGTAAAATGGAGTTTAAGGGTAAAATGGAACAAGGCTAAAATAGAGTGCCAAAATAAAAAAAATAGGGCAAATTTAAGGGGTTGTGGCCATATATATATATATATATACTTTGCTGATATATGGCCATTCCAGTCGAACCTTCAACTTGTTAGGCAAGTGTTATATTTGTGTAAAGAATCAATGGAACATCTATTTTGTCCATAGTCAATGATTCAGGCATTGCTAGGATCTCTTCCTAATTATTCAGAAGGTAAAAAATCAGTGAGGCAATTTATTTGTTAGTCATTCTACCAAGGCCCTTCAGGTGTAAATTCATGATTTTTTTTTGGAATATATCTGATCGAGAAACAATAACTCGCTATATGTGTGTGTTCATGAATTTTACGGAGTATGTCTGACTGAGTTTGTTTGAAGTCTACAACCATTCGAGTGCTCTTATCACTTGCCCTTGCTCGTGGTTGGCCAGTTAAAAACTTGATGTTAATAATGCTTTCTTAAATGACGATCTTCAAGAGGTTGTTTACATGTCTCAGCCCCATGGCATTATCGATACACAATATTCTAATCATGTTTTTCGCCTAAGAAAAGCACTCTATGGTTTGAAACAAGCTCCTCCAGCTTGGTTTATGAAACTGAATTATTTTTGGTGCAACATGGATTTCAGAGTTGCAATACGGACTCCTCCCTACCTGTTTGCAATCATGGCTCTACTCTTACCTACCTTCTCATCTATGTGGATGATATCATTATTATGAGTAATGACTCTGATTTTATCTCCGACTTTACAACCACTTTGGACTCTATTTTCTTCCTTAAGTACTTGGGAAATTTGAGTTTCTTTGTTGGGATTGAAGTACTACATCATAATGGTTCTTTGATACAGTCTCAATCTTCATACATCAAGGATTTCCTCCACCGTAGCCATCTCCAAGATGCCAAACCATTACGAACCCCTGTGGACTCTACTGCCACACTCATACGTGATGGTTCGCCCGCTCCATATGCTACTTTATATTGTAGTATTGTTGATGTGTTGCAATACGCCACCATTACTCGTTCAGACATCTCTTATGTTGTTAATCGGGTTAGCCAGTTTAAATATGCACGATCTTCGACTATCACACTGATCTGCAGTTAAATGCATTTTGCGCTACCTTAAGGGCACAATGCACCTTGGTCTCCAATTTTTTCTATCATCAGATTTGTCTCTTCAAGCTTATTCTGATGCGGGATAGGCCGCCGACATCCTTGATCGTCGCTCTCACCATGGCTATGCCATTTTTCTAAGAGGTAATCTTGTGAGCTGGTCTTCTCGAAAGCAAACTGTTGTGGCTCGCTCTAACACCGAGGCAGAGTATAGAGCAGTTGCCTTTGCCACAACCGAAGTGGCTTGGCTGAAAAATCTACTATTTGAACTTGGTGTCACTTGCAGCAAGCCACTTGTTCTTCTATATGATAATCTAAGTGCACT
>JAJOOS010002930.1:0-19867 GCA_029582725.1 Solanum chiquidenum | reverse complement strand
TCATAACCAATTAAGTTTAAAAACTTTAGCCAAATTGAAATTAATCGGTGAATTCGGCTAGCACTCAAACAAGATAAATTAATATTGATTAATTAACGGGCTTCTTAATTTTAACGAAATAAATGATTAACTTAATCAAACTAATTAATTCAAAACATACCTATAATTTAAACTAAATTAAATTAGTAAAGTGTTCGACGTTAAAAATAAATGAAATATTTTCAAGATAGTTTTCAAGTATTTGTAAAATATATTAGTTACATACGTAACAATATAAAGCCGATTTATTATTTAAAATATTTAAAATATTATAAAAGTGAATAAAATTCTAAAAAAAATATATCTTGAAACCTATTTTGAATTTTTTATAAAATCAATTATTTCAAATCGTTTGAAATTAAAGAAGCTCGCAAATTAATTCTTGTCGTGGAGGGTCAAAATTAGGTGTCAACAAATATCGTTCGTTATACTTTTAGGACACTTATGCCCTTACTGTTTAAATAAAAACCCGCCCAAATAATTTAAGACCCGCACCAAATTATAACCCCAAACCCCCAATAGCCTATCTTCTCGATTTTTTCCTTCCTAACAGAGAAGGTTATAACTTCTTCTTTTTTAAGTTAAATTTCTCGATCTTCTCCTTCCTAACAGAGATTGTTATATACTTTTTTTAAGTTAAATTTTATATTAATTGCTATCGTAATTTAATACAATTCTCATCAACAAAGTAAGATCCACTAATCTTTTTTAGACAAAATAAATGACACAGACAAAAACTCTTTGACTGTATGAGTAGAACTTTGGGGGTTTCTCAGTTGATGGAAATGAGATTGATTTTTTCTTGTTTACGGAGTGTCCTCTTGGTCGCCATTATTGAAGCTTTGTAAAGAGAGCTAGAGGTATGCTCGGCTGCTCGCCGGAGCTATTGGAACAGCGGTGAGGGAGAGATGGGTGCGTGGTGGCCAAAAGGTTGCAACCTCGCTGATTTCACCGGATCGTCGGATGCTGGGTTTGTAGCAGTTAGAGGTGGCTTTGTTTGTGGAACTTCCCCGGAAAAGATAGAGTTGTTGTGCAGTCTTTGGTTGCCGGAACTTGAGAAGAAAGGGAAAATTAGATTTATTTGCAGGTGGGTCTTTAAATTATTTGGTGGGTTTTAAATTATTCGGGTCAATTTTTTAATTGTGGTTAAAAATTAAATTAATTTTGGATAGGACGTTAAGATCGTGACACGTGTCTTTCCGTTAGTTCAAATGGTATATACACTCCAAAAATTAGACGGTAAGGGCATCAGTGTCCTAAAAGTATAACGAAGGATATTTACATACCATTTACGATAGTTCGAGGGTATATTTATCCTTTTTCCCTTAATTAAATATTGGTTGATATTAATGACCAAAGTTCAATTTGAACTTTCAAATCCTAATTAGCAACGTTATACTAATTAATTAGAATTTCACTCTGAAATATGACTATAAAAGTTAAAAATTAAAAGTTCAAACTGTTTAATATAATTAAATGTTATCCACTTACTATTCTACGTTTACCTATTATTATTAGATAGATAAAAGAAAACGTTGATTAATGTGAAACAAGCTTCGTAGGAATGAACTAGTAATAGAATTGTGCAATTAACTTTCGCATCAATATTTCATACATAAAATTGTAGATAAATGTAAAGTATATTACCTTAAGTTTAAATTTTATGCAAAATCAATGTAGTGTATCTATATGTCTCGTTTAAATCTAAATTTTACACTTATTTTTTTAGCAAAAACACTATTTATAAGAACCCCCCCCCCCCAATTAATAATTGTTATTCATGTATTGAACTACGTCATCAAATTACCGTTCACTCGGATTTTAACCGTGGCTAAATATTCTTTCTTAGTAAGAGCTTTTATATATATATATATATGTATTTTCTAACTCAAAAGGACTATATAAAATATGATACAATTTGTTTTTGACAATAATAACTATGAAATACCAAGTTTTGCGTGTATATCTTCCTCCTTTTTGTTCTGTGAATAGTTCTTATCACTACCGTAATAGTTCTCCTTCAGGCTATGAACAACTTTTCGCCTTCACGACCACAGTCTCACGGCTACTTCCCTACTGTTTTGATAAGTGTTAATGCTCCTAGATGTTTTGATGATCTCCTCACAAGTGCAGGGACCTGGTCCTCTATAGAGTATGAAAGCTCGTCCAGTTGTCAAAGTGTTGTACAACTGTAAAAGCTGTCTGCGTCAAAAAGTTGGTGAAAGCTGCAGAGTACTCCACCAATCAGAAGCGAGGAGGTTGCTTGTACATTGGATAATAATTCTTCTTGTCCAATATATTCCACATTACAAACAACAAATTATTCATTCATTCAAAGAGAAAAACTTTCAAGCTTCATATTTGCAAAAGACCCAATAGAATTGTCATTAATGCTTTCTGTGTCGGTTGCTTTTGTTTGCTTGTAATAAGTGCTTACATTGTAGGATTCGTTTCGTTGTGATAAGAAACGTTTCAACTTGTGTGAATCATTGTAAGTTCCTAGTTAGGGATAACTTGGGTTCTTACTCTAAATCTATATTAGTCAGGGTCGGATTAATATAGTGGGTAGTGTTGTATCTACTCTAGCTCGTCTAAGTAATATGAGGTGTTACTTAGAGTTGGGATTAGCAGGTTAATCTCGGTTTGTAACTGGCTTTTACTTTTGCTTGAGAAGAGTAGTGAAAAGCGGTTCTAAAAGTCCTGGCAGGTCAGGTCGTGATTTTACTCCCTTGAGCAAGGAGGTTTCCACGTAAACTCTCTTGTCAATCTTTACTTTTCAGGACTTGTTCTTTACTGCTTTAGTTTCAACTGTGCTGAGGACCTGGTCCCATTGATACTGGTGGACGCATACATTCCAACAAATGGTATCAGAGCTTGTCTTTTCTCTCTGGTTAACACCAAGAAAAGGAAAGATTATGACGGAATGGCCGCTCCACCTAACATGGAGGAAGGACAGTCTTCAACCAGACCACCTCAATTCAATGGGCATTATTATGGATGGTGAAAAAATCGTATGCATGATTATATCAATGCAGAGGACACTGAGTTGTGGGACATCATTCTTGATGGTCCTTACATTCCAGTCAAGGAAGTGAAAGATGGAGAGACCACCACTACTATGGTAAAGACAAGAAAATAATACAATGAAGTTTATAGGAAGAAGATTGAAAAGAATTACAAAGCCAAGAAGATCCTAGTGTGTGGGATTGGAGCAGATGAGTATAACAGAATCTCTGCTTGTGAGATAGCCAAAGAAATTTGGGATTGTCTTGAAACAACTCATGAAGGGACCAAACGAGTTAAGGAATCAAAGGTTGACATGCTTACCACCCAATACGAGAATTTCGTTATGAAGGAAGGTGAAACCATCTTTGAAATGAGCTCTTGCATCACCTCCATCACTAAAGAGCTCAGGAGTTTGGGTGAGCCTATTTCCACTTACAAGCAGGTTCACAAAATTCTTAAGGTGCTTCCCAACTCTTGGGAAAGCAAGGTGAATGCTATAGTAGAGGCAAAGGACTAAATGACTCTGCCCATGGACGAGCTGATTGGAAATCTTCAGACGTACGAGCTGAATAAGAAGTAGGGAACCAACGTGAAAGAAGGGAAGAAAGAAAATCCATTGCCCTAAAAACCTCTAAAAATGAAGTAGGGGATGAAGAAGATGAAATGGCCTACATCTCCCAGCGATTTCAGAAGATTATCAAAAGGCAGGGAGTTTTTCAGAAGAAGGCTTCAAGCAGCAGAACAACCACTGCAAATGATCTGTGTCACAAGTGCAGCAGACCTGGTCACTTCATAAGAGACTTCCCCAGTTAGAAGCAGGAAACTCATGACACCAGACCTCGTAAGAGGGACCTGGTCCCAGACCATGCTCGGAGAAAGGCTCATGCTGATCAACTGGTAAGAAAAGCCTTGGCTGTTTGGGGAAATGATTCAAGTGAGTCAGAAGAAGATACAGAAAGTCATGAAGATGTTTCAATGATGGCTATTGAAGATGATGAAAATGTCTTCAACTCTATTTTCTCTTTAATGGCTAAATCTGATGATGAAGAGGATCAAAATGAGGTAACTCTTTTCGATCTTAAAGATGATTTAGACTCACTTCCCATTAAAAATTTGAGAAAACTTGATGCTCTATTAATTGACTCAGTTGATGAACTGACCTCTGAAAATTTAATGATAAGTGAAAAGCTGAGTCTGTGTCAAGATGAAAACTCAATTCTTAATGCTCAAATGTTTGAACTGAGTATCAGGATAGGTATCCTTGAGACTGATAGTATGGAACTCAGTGAGGGACCTGGTACCAGTAAAGGGGGGAAGCAAAAACTCAGTGACTTTGAAGTTGAACTAGAAGAAAAAGTTCAGACCTCTGAGTCCAAGTTAGTTGCCTCCTTAGAAAGAAACTCTTGGCTAATGAAGGATCTATGTAAGATCAAGGAAGAACTTAACCACTCTCTAAAATGGACTGACTCGTCTAAAATTCTCACGAACTTAGCAAGTCAAGTTCAAAAGAAGAAAGGGAATAGGTTGTAGACAGATAGAGCCTCCTTACAATCCACATAGTAAATATGTATCTGTCTCAGACAACCTCTTGTGTACCCATTGTGGTAAAAATGGTCATCTGAAAAAGAAGTGTGAGAAACTGATGAGAGTAAAAGAAAGTCAAGAGAAGTTTCTTAAGTCAAGAAAAGTTGTTAAGAAAAGGAAAAGGGTACCTAGTCCCCGTTACCATTTCACTAAGAACACTTTGCCCTCCTGGATATGAAGGTTTCTTATGAAGCCTTTTGATAGTTATTGGAAACTCCGTTTGAAGTGGGTTCCTAAATCTAATAAGTGATTCTTGTGCAGAAGAGAGGAAGGAGTCAGTGCAGGTACATGGATAGTGGATGCTCAAGGCATATGACTGAAGATACTTTAAACTTCCTCTCTTTGAAAGCACACCAGGGTGGTGGTGTGTCATTTGGTGGTGGAAAGAAAGGTTTTATTCTTGGTATTGGCAGGATAGGGAGATCTGCTGATAATTCTATAGACAATGTACACTATGCGGATGGTTTGAAATACAATCTCTTGAGTGTATCTCAAATCTGTGACAAGGGAAATGAGGTCAAGTTCATGGCTGATAAATATTTATTACAAACTGTGCAATCAAGAAAATTGTGATGTATGCAAAAAGAGTCAAAAATATGTACATTGTTGATCTTGATTATATTGAAGGGGACAACCTTTCATGCCTGAGTGCTCAAGCTGACGATGCAAATCAATGGCATCGATTACTAGGTCGTGTAAGTTCCTCTTTACTTAACAAGCTGGTTGCAAGGGACCTGGTCCGCAAATTACCAAAGCTGAAATTTTCAAATGATAAAGTATGTGATGCCTGTGCAAAAGGGAAACAAACACGATCATCCTTCAAGGCTAAGAAGGGAGTGAGCACAACCAGACCTTTGGAGCTTCTCCACATAGATCTATGTGGACTTGTCAGAATTCAAAGCAAAGGAGGTAAGAAGTATATTCTTGTAGTTATTGATGATTTATCTAGGTACACCTGGAATATGTTTTTGAGGAAAAAGGACGAGACTGTTGGAATTCTGATCACATTTGCCAAAGCTATTCAAATGAAGGTCAACTCCAAAATTGCTAGTATCCGCTCTGATCATGGAACAGAGGTTGAAAACTCTCTTTTTGAAAGTTTTTGTGCTGAAAACAGAATCAATCACAACTTCTCTGCACCAAGAACTCCTCAGCTAAATGGAGTGGTTAAAAGGAAGAACAGGACATTGGTTGATATTGCAAGAACTATGCTAATTGACTCGGGGCTTGCTATGAATTTCTGGGTTGAAGCTGTCAACACTGGATGCTATGTGACTAATAGGTGCCTCATCAGATCTGTCATCAAGAAAAACCCCTATGAGCTGTTAAACAACAAAAAACCCTCCATTTCTCACTTTAAACCTTTTGGTTGCAAGTGCTTTGTGTTGAACAATGGAAAGGATGACCTAGGGAAATTTGATGCTAGAAGTGATAAGGGTGTATTTGTCGGTTATTCATCGACAAGCAAGGCATACAGAGTGTTCAATAAAAGAACCTTTTGTATTGAAGAAAGTATGCATGTCAAGTTTGATGAATCAGGAACACTGAATGACCATGATGAAGACTATGAGCATGAAGAGCAGACATGCCAACATAGAAATGATCAGACTACACAAAGAGAGGAATCTGGTGCTTCAGGAGAACCTGGTCCCTCAGATCCATTACAGGATGATTTGCCTCCAAATCCTGACGAAAGTGAAGGTGATTATGATGCTGACAGAGAGGAAGAAATTACCAGGAAGTCCAGATGGAAACATCAATCCTCCTATCCACTGGACAATCTCATTTCCCCTCTTGATTCTGGAATTTAAACCAGATCAAAATCAAGAAATTTGGCAGCATTTTCAGCATTTATATCAACCATTGAGCCTCAAAACATCAAAGAAGCTATCCAGGATGCAGACTGGGTAATCTCAATGCAAGAGGAACTTCATCAGTTTGAAAGAAGCAAAGTGTGGCACCTGGTCCCCAGACCAACGGACATAACTATTATTGGGACCAGATGGGTGTTCAAAAACAAACTTGATGAGCATGGAACCATTACAAGAAACAAGTCAAGGCGTGTGGTCCAAGGTACAACCAAGAAGAAGGAATTGATTATAATGAGACCTTTGCTCCTGTAGCCAGAATGGAAGCCATCGTGATCTTAATAGCATTTGCCGCTCACATGGAATTCAAACTGTTTCAAATGGATGTCAAGAGTGCTTTCTTGAATGGGAATCTGAAGGAAGAAGTATATGTTAAACAACCCACAGGCTTTGAACCAATGGGTTCAAGAGAGGTAAAATTGATAATACCTTGTTCTTAAAATCCAGAGGTAAGGAATTGTTAATTGTACAGGTATATGTGGATGATATCATATTTGGAGCCACTTCAGACTCACTGTGCAAAGAGTTTGCTGATTTGATGAGTAGTGAGTTCGAAATGAGCGTGATGGGGGAACTCACATTCTTTCTAGGCTTGCAGATCAAACAGTCCTCTCAAGGCACTTCAATATTCCAAGAGAAGTACATCAAAGAGCTACTCAAGAAATTCAATCTACTCAAAGAAAAGGTGTTGGACACTCCTATGAGCACAAGTGTGAAACTTGATATTGATGAAGATGGTGTGGAGGTAAATCAGACCATGTACAGGGGAATCATTGGGTCACTTATGTACCTTACTGCAAGTAGGCCAGTTATAGTGTTCAGCGTAGGGATGTGTGCAAGGTTTCAAGCAGCACCAAAAGAGTCTCACCTGAAGGCAGTCAAATGTATCTTGAGATACTTGAAGGGAACTCAGGACATGGTCCTCCTCTACCCTACTGGTGACTCTTTTGATCTTATAGGTTATGCTGATGCTTATTATGCAGGTTTTCTTGTAGATCGAAAGAGTACATCAGGCATGGCATATTTTCTTGGATCATCACTACTTTCCTGAGGGACAATGTTGAGAATAAAAATGTGGTGATGAAGTTCTGTAAGACTGAAAACCAGTTGGCTGATATTTTTACAAAACCCTTGAGTAAAGAATGTTTCATTAAAAAATAGGATGAGGCTGGGGATGCACAAGATTACTTGATTCCTTGACAAGTTTGCACAAAAATCTTCTATTTTGATTATATTACGGAGGGCAGGTATCTATACTTGTTTTAATGCTTATCACTTAAGAATTCACTTCTGGTACCGTAATGCAGGTATACACTCATGGTGTGTCTAGCTGAAAGAAAGATTAAATCATACAGACAGGGTTGCAAACTGAAAAGAGGACCTGGTCCTCCTGAGGTTAGTATCACTTACGCTACACTGTCTGTATATCAACATCACTGCCACGCGTTCCTCACCCATTCATCGCGTCAGTTTCAGACGTCTTTTTGCCTTTAAACCAAAGGTCGCTACTGTTGGGGACCCGATTTCTTTTTTATTTTAAATATTACTTCTCTTAGTGAATTAATTACAAAATCTCTTCAAACAATTCTTGTTGAAATTCACTAATCTCCTCTCCAAAGCTTTTTTCTCTTTCTCTCAAAATGTCTAACTCTAATTCTTTTTCAAAGATCCTTATCTCCCAAAAAGTTGAAAACCCTAGTTCATTCAACTTCTCCTTTCCTACTCCAGAAAGCTGCAAAGAAATCTCATGTGAAAAGGGAGAAAGTTAGAAAACAGGTGGCTAGAAATTAAAACCCTTAAAGGGAGGAGCGGATAACAGCAATGGAGAACCAAAAGGTTTTGAATGGCAGAGTCTTTGACCCTGACATTCTAACCAAATTTGGCACGTCAAATCTTTTTTTGTTGTCTCCATTCAAGTTTTGAACCATCTCTTTGAACCACCAGTTCCGTACTTGCACGAACTTGAGGTGCGTGAATTTTTCTACAAAATGGAACTTCTGGAAAGTGGTGGAATCACGACTACTGTCAAGAATGTTGAAACATGTCTGGATGAAGAAATATTGGAGATCAACCTCCCTGCCATTATGATGGAATGTGAGTGTGTTGAAGGAAAAGCTAGGGGCAAATCTCAAGTGACAGATGTTCTAGAGTAGCAGGTTGCTCTTAAACGGGAAGTAACTGATCTCACTGAGATTCTGAATGACTAGGAGGTTGAAATCGCTAAACTGAAGTCTGAATTACAGAAGGCGGTTTCGAGGGGACCTGGTACCAGTGATGGAAATGAGCAGGTGTTGCAAAAGTTGAGGGATGAGAATACAATGCTGCTGAAGACAAATGCCTCACTCAGTATGGAATTTAAGACTCTCAACAGGCAACTTATCAAGGCTCATGAAGATGCAAATGAGCGTCTGTCTCTGTTTATGCGCATCCTCAATCCCCTTCCCCTTCCGTCATAAAAGTGTCTTGTTTCCCTAGTTTCCCTCTTTGTTCTTCAATCCTAATTGAAAATCTCGTGGCTTTATGTTTTGACAATTTACAGTGGTCAGTATTTGTGGTCTAATGCTATTTATGTTTTTGCACTGTTCATGTGTGGTCTAATATTCTCTTAATGCTTACATACACATGTTCTGTGTGGCCCAAGGCCCTGAATTCTTTATTGCCTTGCATTTAACTTGAATATGTTTACTGCTTACTGCTTCACCTTTTCAATGATGTCAAAAGGGGGAAGTTTTGTTGCAATTGGCTAAGGGATTAAGTGGGAACTGATTAAGGGGGAATACCAGTTCCCATACACTGTTATTTGAATGAATGTTATTGCACTCACGAGATGAGATATGCAGATTATTTGTCATCATCAAAAAGGGGGAAATTGATAAGTGTTTATGCTCCTAGATGTTTTGATGATCTCCTCACAAATGCAGGGACCTGGTCCTCTGCAGAGTATGAAAACTCATCCAGTTGTCAAAGTGTTGTACAACTGTAAAAGTTGTCTGCGTCAGAAAGTTGGTGAAAGTTGCAGAGTACTCCACCAATCAGAAGCGAGGAGGTTGCTTGTACATTGGATGATAATTCTTCTTGTCCAATATATTCCACATTACAAACAACAAATTATTCATTCATTCAAAGAGAAAAACTTTCAAGCTTCATATTAGCAAGAGACCCGATAGAATCGTCATTAATGCTTTCTGTGTCGGTTGCTTTTGTTTGCTTGTAATAAGTGCTTACATTGTAGGATTCGTTTCGTTGTGATAAGAAACGTTTCAACTTGTGTGAATCATTGTAAGTTCCTAGTTAGGGATAACTTGGGTTCTTACTCTAAATCTATATTAGTCAGGGTCGGATTAATATAATGGGTAGTGTTGTATCTACTCTAGCTCGTCTAAGTAATATGAGGTGTTACTTAGAGTTGAGATTAGCAGGCTAATCTCGGTTTGTAAATGGCTTTTACTTTTGCTTGAGAAGATTAGTGAAAAGCAGTTCTAAAAGTCCTGGCAGGCCAGGTCGTGGTTTTACTCCCTTGAGCAAGGAGGTTTTCACGTAAACTCTCTTGTCAATCTTTACTTTTCAGGACTTGTTCTTTACTGTTTTAGTTTCAACTGTGTTGAGGACCTGGTCCCATTGATACTGGTGGACGCATACATTCCAACATGTTCCTCCCTAGGGCTGAAGATCGAAACCTTCACTTACTACTATTCATGGAATTTTAAAGAGAGAGGTATATAAATCAAACTGTTTATTTCATAATATTATTGTCATACACAAACCATATATATTTTACATATACTTAAGACATATCAGAAAAAATATATATATATGTTCCTTTTGTCAGTTTCACTTGAAAATCATGAATTTTTTCACCAACTTTTGTATCAAAGTTGTGTCACATGATTACTATCAACAATATAACATACCCCTTTTAAGATATAATGACAATAATTCACCTATATATAGGAAAATAAATTTGTAGGGTTCATGCTAGACTTTTACTAATATATATGTATTCTTATTCTTGAGCAAAAACCCTATTTATTGGGGAACATATAGTGAGTCACTCCAACTGGTACTTTGCTTGGACATTTGCTCTTCAACAAATCTATTTTTTGCGTTATCCAACAAGTCAATTCTCAGAGGGTGCAAAATTTGAAATTAACGTGCAAGTAAAAAATATTTTTTAACTATTAATATAAAGAGTGATAATGTAAAAAGATGAAAAGTTATGTAGTAAATTAACAAATCGTATAGATATGAGGGGTTAAAAAAGCAAGGAGTTCAATTATAAATATAGGGTGAAATGAAAGCCACGTTATTACAAGTTTAATGGCAAAACAAATATCAAAACATTACCATTTTTTTACTTCTTTTATGACTCGAACCCACAACTCTAAGATTGTAGGGTGCTTAACATCTAAGAAACCCGTCCGAGAAAGGAGAAAGATAACGGAATTGTACTGAATTATTTTTAGACTTATTTATCCATGGTCAACTACTTAAAGGTTAATATGACTTATAGGCGAAGATCCACCAATAAATTGTCCAATCCCGATTCCGTTTTATAGTTTCTTTGGCGCATCGAGTGGTCCTCATTAGTGACAGAGACAAAAAAATTTATTAAGTAATTCAAAATATAGAAATTTAAATACGAAACGATTACAAGATGATAAATCGGAGGCAAAAACAAAAAGAAAGACTAATCTTAACCTGCTTTACTTTAGGCTTTGTTGTCATTTATAACATGCAATTCCTTCCCCTTTTTCCCTACTCCATCTAGCTTTTTAAAAATTTCTTGTGCATTTTAGGTAAAGATTAACTTTGAAAAAAAAAAAGATATCTTCTTGATATCTTAAAAAAGTCACTTATTTTTGAGGATATTACAAAAGCTAAAATATCATTTAAAAAGAAATGAAGAAAGTAAACGATAGTATCTTCACAAAATGAAAATTTCATAAAAGTCACAAGTTTGATTCCCTATAAATAAGAAGAGATAATAAGAAGAAAGCAATACATATTACCTAGGTAAGTAATTGTACAAATGATAGAAAAATTCAATTCAATGAAGATAACATTAAGTTGTCCAATAAAGGAGCCTTTAAAAATGACATTCTACAAATGTATGCAAGAATTAAAACGTGCAAGAAAGAGTAAATATTTACTACAATATAAAGGAGGGGGATTGTTAAGCTTGAACAATACTACAATATTAAGAAAGAGTAAAACTCTTCCACTACCAAGAAGAATTGTTGTTTGTTCATCAACTTTGCAATGGCCATCACAAATAGTTTTTACGGTATCTTTCTTCCATATTTCTAAACTATAGCTGTAAGTTTTGTCTATAAACTCATCAGATTTTTTAATTTTTTTAATGCAGGGAATATAATGATGTTGTTTGTCGCTGCAACTATAGTTGTATGTGTTCAAAGCCAACAGATAACAGAAACTCCTTATAACGCGGTTGTTTCTAAAGATGGAATCGGAAATTTCAACACAATTGCTGGAGCAATATTGGCGACCCCTGATCACAGTGTCAAGTCATTCTTCATAAAAATTAAAAAATGCACGTATCAGGAATATATGAGTTGATAAAAAGAAGATTAATATATTCCTGATCGGAGAAGGGATGGATACTATGATAATAAAGGGTAATAGAAGTTTTGTCGACGGCAACAAAACCTATGATACCGCAACCGTTGGTAAGTCCCTCTCTATATATATACACAAAGTTTATTAATTTTAATGAATTATAATTGTTTCTTCTTATTTAATTGGTAAAGGTTCTTGACGATGGATTCACAGCCCAAGACTTAACTTTTAGAAATAATGCCGGACCTATAAAGCATCAGGCAGTGGCGTTAAGAGTTGAAGCGGATTTGGTGTCCTTTTATAAATGTTGATTCGACAGGTATCAAGACACTTTATATGTGAAAAAGAAACGTCAATTCTATCGAGATTGTGAAATATATGGCACGATAGATTTCATTTGCGGTGATGCGACAACCCTGTTCCAAAATTGTGTGATTGAAGCACGTACTCCAATGCCGAGGCAATATAACACAATCACGGCACAAAAGAGAGATTTTGAGCCCTTCGAATCTGGAATAGTGCTTCAAAATTGCACTATAAAGGCTACCCGTGATTTGGAGAAATCAGACAACGTCACGACATATTTAGGTCGTCCATGGGGTATATTTTCTAGGACTGTGATAATGAAAAGCTACATTGATACGTTGGTATATCCCAGAGGATGGATTGAGTGGATTGAATCGACAAATAAATCCGTTATTAGCTGCCGGCCATATTATTTGGAGTACAAGAATAGAGGACCGGGTGTTGTCACAAAGGACGTGTGACATGGGCATCCGTCACTACATATCCGAATATTGCATCAAACTTTACGATTAGGCACTTTATAAAAGGTGACGAGTGGATTCCCGCAAACATTCCACATTACTTAGATTTCTCTTGAACATCGTTAAGTTGTACTGTATTCCTACTAGTTATTTGATTACAAAAATAGTACTACTATGTACCTATCTTGTGATTTTTGTCGAAATTTGTTGACTATCTAACTTTAAATTTCGTCTTCAAGTAATTTACTGTTGCCATTGTCCATCTAATTATCGACTGACCATTAAGTCATAAAAAAATATATAGTTACAGAAACTTATTGTGTCGAAATGTGCTGGACACCAAAATGATTGTCACATGTACAGTTCATTATAGCAGAAATTTATCAGTCAAATCAATAGAGTCACGGGCTTAAACAACCAAAACACTTAAAAAGGCAAATAAGTAAGGCTTAAATGCAAGTAGAAACTTTCGTCATTTTATAAACAAATAAAAGAATGGGCCGGGTATGGGGCGTGGATTTGGGCCGATTATTTTGCTGATGGTTTTAAAATGGATTAGAAAGAAGAATTCAAGGAACCTGGTTCTTTGAAACTTGAATTAATTTGAAATTGGGGAATAAAATGCTTATAGTTAATTTTAATAAGATAAAGTAACGCTAGTTATTTTTTAAATGAAAGTATCAATTACGTCAATTAATTTGTAAAATTAGTCGATTTTAGAAAAAGATGGATGGTTAATTCAATTTATGTGACACAGATGAAATTGAGATATTCAACTAAACTTTTGCATGCGGTTTTTTTTTTTTTTAAATATTTGAATTTAATTTGTTGTGATTTTTATTACTTTTATGTCATTTTCAAATAATATATGTTATTCTTTCTGTTCCATTTTATGTAACACAAGTGATTTTAGGAAAGTCAAAGAAATTTCTCATATGATTTAAATATTTTTAGTTGTTGTTTTACTATGATTTAAATATTTTTAAAGTTATTTTCAAACAATACATATTACTCCTTCTGTTTCAATATACGTGGTAAATATGGAAGAAAATCAACCAAATTTCTTATATAATTTTTATTATGTTTTAAAAAATATCTTAAGTTATTACATCATGATTTTACACACTTTTTATATAATTTTCAAATATATAACAAATTAAAATAAAAACAAGATTAAAAAAAATTAAAACGAAGAAAGTATTAAAATTTTCAAATCATCACATTCCTATATTAAAATGTTCAAATCTTTAAAACTCCACACATATGCACAATTTTATTTTATTTTAAAATGGTTCTTTCGTATTATTCATATCTAAAATAGTACATCGATAATGAGAGATGGAGGGTTAGTATCTCACTCCATCGAATCAGACATAGAAACAAATGCTCTAGTAAGACAATGAGCAACCTGATTCGATGATTTCTTAACAGCTGACAAAGAGAGAAATGGTAACTCTTTGATAAGAGTTTTACAATCAAAAACTAAAGAATCAAAGTAAGAGTAATTAATTCACCAAGTTTTCTTCTAGAGCTTGCTTCACAAGTAGATTATTAGTTTCCCCAACCAACCTCGTTCTACTGAACTGTTCCTTTAGCCAACTAAGAGCCTTACGCACCCCTATGATCTCGGACAACAACGGGCTAGCCACACGACCAAGAAATAAAGTTTTTCCCGCAATAAATTGACCGAAGTGATCACATTGCACAATGCCTATCCCCGTCAAACTGGTATTGATATCGTAAGAGGCATCGGTGTTACATTTAATTGTGTCAAGCAAAGGTCGCTCCTATTTAGCAATCATTTTTGTAGCAACATCAGTCATCTCGGCTCTCGAATTGGTGCTCCTCCATTCTTCCAGCTCCTTCTTCGCACGGTACAAAGTGGTAGCGGGCACACTTTGTTTATTATTCCAACATAAATTATTTCTGGCTTCCCATAAGCTCCACAAAATCATGACTACTTCCTCCATTTTTATTTTTGCATTGCTCTTTCTTTTCTCTTCAAACCATGTCACAAATCTCCTAGTACATCCTGCCAACCAAACTTTGATTGAATCCAACATTGTTTTGCAAATTGACAATCTACCAAGCTATGTTTCACAGTTTCCGACGCTTGCAAACATCGAGGACAAATTGAACTAGCTACACATTTTTTCTTGGAAAGGCTCTCACATGTAGGTAAAATATTTCTCAAAGCTCTCCAGATAAAGTTAAGCACCTTAGGGGGTAATGATATGCTCCTGTTGAATTTCCAAAGTTGTTGGTCTTGCAAGTTGGGTGTTATGTTTTGATTATAAAGGAGACGATACACACTTTTCACAGAGTATAATCCTTTGTTGTCCAATTTCCACATCCAAGTATCTCTTCGAGGCCTAATATTCAACGGAATTTGTCTAGCAGCCTCCATATCAACTTCATTAAAGAGAGCACGTACCAAATCCAAGTCCCATTCTTTCGCACCCTGTTTCATAAGATCTGCCACAAGCAAACTCTCACTTCCAAGAAAACTAGAGCTTTCAACATAACTTGAATTCTCCTTAAGGAGCCATGGATCAGCATAAACTCTTGTTGTCTTATCATCCCCAATACATCGGAGACATCCTTGTTTCAGAATATGCTTCCCTGCACATAAACATCGCCATACAAAGCTAGGATTTGAGCCTAGTTCCGCATGGAGAAAGTCAGATTTATGATAGTATCGAGCTTGAAAAAGCTTACTCACAAGAGCCTCATGTCTAGTTAACATATTCCACCCTATTTTTACGAGCATGGCAATATTAAAATGATGGAGCTCTCGAAAGCCCAGACCCCCATCCTCCTTGCGCACATAAACTTTCTGCCAAGACATCCACCTTATTCCTCGATTTTCCTTCGTTCCTGATTTCCACAGAAATCCATTCATGGCTCGCTCAACAGGTTCACATATATTACTGGGAAGTAAGAACATATTCATCACATAAGTTGGAATTGATTGAACCACTGTTTTGGCCCTGCTCGCGAGAGACTAGTACACTTCCAACTGTATATCTTTGCAATTACTCTAACATGAATATAAGCAAAGACGAATTTTTTGCTTCTTCCTATTACTGTCGGCAATCCAAGATACTTTTAAGGAGCATTCACCTCCTTGACTTGAAGGATATCCACAATTTATTTTTTCACACTTTCATTTGTATTACGACTGAAGAAAACATCAATTTTTTGAAAATTTACCTGTTGACCAGAGGCTGCCTGATAAATTTCCAAACATAGCCTAATAGTTTCTGCCTCCTCCTTTGCTTCTTTAAAAAAATATAAAGCATCATCCGTAAAAAATAGGTGTGAAATTGATGGTGCTTTAGTGCAAATTTTGACACCATGAATTCGTCCATGAATAGACATTCGCTTCAACAACGCTGATAAACCCTCCGCAACTATCAAAAATAGATAAGGTGATATGGGATCACCTTGCCTCAAGCCTCTTCTTGGAGAAATATTTCCGAATTGCTTGCCATCATGACTAAATTTATAAGTAACTGTCGTTACCATCTGCATAACTTTATTCACCCACTCCAAACAAAATCCCATCTTTATCATCATTGCTCACAGAAAATCCCATTCAACGCGATCATAAGCTTTACTCATGTCCGTTTTAAGTGTTGCATAACCCACTTTGCCTTGTGTTTTCCTCTTTAGATAATACATAGCTTCAAAGGAAATCATTGCATTATATGTAATGTATCATCCTGGAATGAATCCACTTTGGGCCTCAGAGATTATTAGATTCAGACATCGTATATATATTGAATCTCTTTCTAATAATATCATATATATATATATATATATATATATATATTCCATTTTCAAAATATGACTCACCCGTTTTAATTTATTTGAACTTTTTCTAAAAAATTCATTTAAAAAATAAAATAACTACTTAAATTTTAAAATTTGCTTATAACGATATTGGATCCAATGATAATTAACTAATGCCGTAAAGACTTTAACACTCTTTAGTAATTTGTGTATCTATTGCCACTAAATTTTTCTCGTTGTCTGTTGTAGTGTTAGTTCATATTTAAGCCAAAATTTTTAGATTTTTTTCAAATATATTTTAAGTTGTTAATTCGTGTAATTTATAATACTTTTTACGTCATTTTTAAATAATTTTTGTCATTCCCTTTGTTATAATTTATGTAGCACAACTATAATCATAAGAGTCAATGAAATTTCTTATATAATGTTTAAATATCTTTAATTGTTAATTATTGTGATTAATAGTACCTTTTTTGAATTTTTAAATAATATTTGTCATTCTATTTATTTCAATTTATGTTATATCAATAGAATTTTGAGAATTAGTCAAATCTTTTATGTGTCTTTAAAAATATTCTAAGTTGTTAATTATTATAATTTATAGTATACATTTTTTTGTAATTTTCATATATATAATAGAATATTTAAGTTGCCATAATTTTCACATAATCTTTTAATATATAACATATTGTCATGAATTGTGTGTTTGTAGGATCTTATTAGTTAGAGTATTAGATATCAAATTATTTCAAGTTGTAAATTATTTTTATTTATAGTTTCTTTTACATAATTTTTAAATACATAATAAAATATTTTAAATTATTCATTATTTTGTGATTTATATAATAAGTGAAAACAAACCATTGTGAGACACAAACTAAAGAGAAATTAAATTGCTATTTCAAAGTAAGAGGTAGGATCATGAAATTAGAAAAAATGCAATAAAACTAAGCATGGAATAGAGGGGAAAAGAAGGGCCTATGTGCATAGAAAATTGGACAAAAAAATTCCGCTGGGCAATGGTAAAAAGCAAAACAGAGGTTGATTTTAATGTGCAAAATTGTAAAAGTACAATCATAAAACATAGAAATACAATATCTTTTAGCATATAACAATAGTAAATTGATAAAGGGAGGAAAAGCCAAATAACTCGTACTATAAACTTTAGCATAAATCATAATGACTCATGGCAACATCTTATAAGTTAAACGAGAATGCTAATTACATATTAATTTCCGAATTGGTTTATCAAACTCACTGTTAAACTAATAAAATTAGCGAAATCATCATTTTCTGATTTTATTGGAGATATCCTGACAGGTGGTTCACTAAATGATTCTTCACAAGTTTCTGGAACACTCGCAACACCAAAAGCAAGACTCTAGCGTCATCTATCGCATTCTCATAATTTTCTTTACAAACTTGAAGGCTTTGTTTGAGAACGGGTTCTTTTTCTTGCTTTAGTAGATTTACGAAAATTGTAATTACTTTTTGCCTTTGTTAAACTCTGTTGAAGCAAAATATGTACCAAGCCTTTTTTATCAGCAAAAGAGCTCTTAGGATCCGCTCTAAGAGAGTCGATGCATACTTTGAAATCACTAGATGTTCGACAAACATCTTCTATCAAATCTCTTGACGAAAAAGTTACAAGACAAAGAAAGAGCATGAAAATCATGTTGGGGTTTATTTGCCCTGATTTCTTACCATAAATAAGTTTTCCTTTTAGGAAAATGTTTTAATATTTTGACTAGTCCTTTTCTTGTACGAAAAATTTTAGGACTCTATAAATATAGGCTTGTTCCTTCTAACTTAATTAGCATTCACAAGAAACCTATATTTATAGAGTCCTAAACTTTTCCTACAAGAAAGAGCATGAAAATCACTGGTAATGCTTTCATGAAATTCATCTTCACCAATACATATATTTTTTGAGTCATATGTCGAGTGATTCTTATAGCTAGATCAACACATGTTCATATTTATTACTTTTCCATAAAAGATTATGTAGATATTATTGGGTCAAGTTTGTGGTAATTGTATCATTTGTTCGCCAACTTCAATAGATGTCATATAGGATGAATCTGGTTATTTGTTCAATTTTATATAAGTTTAAGTGTCTACTTGTGCACACCTAAAATTGGAAGGCATAAATGTCAACTAAAGCCAAGTTAAATGACATATTTATATATAATGCCTTTAAGAAAAGATGCATACTTAATTTAAACACTAGTATATTTTTTTTGGTAAAATGATTTTCTAGAGTGTGTGTATATGTCTTATTAAAAATGACAAAATTGTCTTGAAATGATTTTGAAAGTATTTTTCACTTTAAAGTATAACTATTTCAAATTGGTTGAAATAGAAAAAAAAAACTTGAAATTAATTAAAATGTGAAAGATCAAAATTGAGTGTTAACAATGTTTCAATATGTTTTTCATTATGTATTTTTCTAGTGAACTATTCGGTGAGAAATGAATCAAGTATTTTATAACACAAATTTTCAACTAATTCATAGAGAGAAAAACTTTTATTTTTAATAATGTTTCATTAAAAATTTATTTCGCCAACTTCAATAGAAGTATATAGCATAGATGAATATGATTATATCACTACAAGAAAAACAGTCTCTAGGGAAGAGAAATCTTGTCACGACACGAATCTACACCCTGGACGTGGCCGGCACTCAAGAACCATTGCTGGTCCCCCAAGCGAACCTTCATCCTGGCTGACTATAAGCGGAAGACTAACTTAAGCATGCAAAATCTTAAAACTGAATAAAATTCAATAAACTCAACTTTTCAAAACATCAACTCAAATGAACAACTTAGAATAAAATAATATATTCAACTCGCCATAAAATAGGCAACTTAAGTCTTTAAAACATTTAATAAACTAAATGAATAATACAGACTTCTCAACTATACTGACTATCTATGAAGCCTCTAACTGATAAAGATGGAAGTGGGGCAAGACCCACGACATCCTGACTAAACTGAAAAGTAAATGAAATCCTCTGGAAGCATGGAGGCTCACCATAGCTAACTCAAACTCCCGGATATATCAACGAAGCTCTTGTTGATGATCCTGAATACATGTGTCTGCATCATGAGAAGATGCAGGCCAAATGGCTCAGTACGTGGAATGTACGAGCATGTAAGGGGAATTCTAAAGCATAAACATAAGCTTGAAAGAATCTGAAAGAAACTGAAGAACTTACCTGGCTCTACTCAA